>JAEAOA010000900.1:570000-780000 GCA_016746295.1 Potamilus streckersoni | reverse complement strand
CATTTCACTAAAATAAACCCTGAAAAATGAAATCTTACATTCATACCTCATAACATCAATACATTTGAAAATAAATCAACAAATGAAATAGTATATTAAAATCTGGAAACTAAGATTGCGTACATTTGCGGTATTGTTCGTTTTTTTCCCACGAACTTCCACTGTATAGTCTACTTTCTGAGATGACTAACTCGCCTTACTTCAGCCACGAGGGAACGTACTACAAGCGTTCGTCCCCGGAGTCCTGTCTGACTTCTTCCAAGCAAGATTGAAGACTGAAGCAATTTTGCAAAGTAAAACTACTACTTTCTTACAAGGTTTACAGGTTTACACCCTTAAGTGTCCATTAGCCTATCAAAATCAATTAATTCCAAAAATCTTCTTCGTAGAATATTTGATAAACGAGAATAGGCTAATCATGCCGCAATTAACTTTCCTTTGAACAATCAATTATTGACGTGCTTCCCCTTTTTACCGGTCGAGTTTGGAAGAGTGTTATGCTAAAACCTTTGTACCATAACAGATGATTCGGTCAAATTTTGTGATGCAAAACCAAGTTTCCTTTGTCGTTCAGAGATGAAATGAGAATAATCATAAAACTGTCTCTAGCCCTTTCTACTTTAATTAAATTAACTTTGGTACAATTCATTTAATCAATACTTCTAAGAGTTTCAAAATTCGACACATCACAGGAATGTTGAAGAAAATCGGCCAGTCCACACGGGACTTTATCAATATCAGCTTGATTCAGCTTTGTTTTATGGGCCTGCGTCAGATACATTTAATTATAAATTTGTTTTGCCTCAATATTCCTCTTAAAAGTGATTGGAATCTGTCATAAAATAATTTCGTGAATAGTGGTATACAGTAATATTTATAGTTAGTTTATATAGTTTGTGTTATCATTATTCTCACATAATTTTGACAACTTCCGACAAAGCATTCTTTCTTATTTTATTAAACAGCTGAAATTGAGCAAATTCATGTCCCTTTAACATTCTTTTTATGTCACAATAAATGACGATGGATTTTTTAATGCACGTATTGACAGATGTGAAGAATTTGATTAATATGTATATGAATGGGTATTGCAAATTTGAAGTAGATTAATTACAAGGGCTCCTAAAAATTAATCTAAGCAAAAAAATGCAATAAATAACTAAAGGTTAAATAAGGAAGATATCTTAAAAATGTAAACTTTTCAGTTTTGTTGTGGAAAGTTATGTAAGACTAAAAGTACGTTTCTACTGTAAATATTCATGAAATCAAATTCGCGAAATTCAACCAAAATTGCCGTTCACAACTACGGACTGCAAACCCCTCCCCGTTATTCAGAGCCACCGCTAATATCTCTCTGCAAAACAAATTATGCCTTGAATACACGTCGTAATTTGCAGAAAATTCGCCTGCAATTTCTTCACGAGAAAAGAAATCCAATCTCTGCATATGATCTCGGCCATTTTTATTATTTGATTGACTGTATGAGGTGTTACAAATTATACATTTGAAGAGGTAAGGGTGCAAAGGACAGTTTTTATGTACAAATTGAATTTCGCATTTTCTGCATAATATATAGAATGGTAAAAAATATTCCCATGGGTAAAGCAAGTTTAAGGTTTAAATAAAACACAACACACTTAGTAAACTCAAGTAATGTTGTTGATACACTGTCTATGGATGGACAGAAAGACATGATAATCTATATATGCTCTTCTCAATTTTTGGAAAAGTAGAAAGTTTTGTGTCTTTAAGGAACAACAGAGAGATCAGTATGCCTGTGTTCTCATGTTTCTTTTGGATCAAGTATTTGATAGTACAAGTTTAGGCAATTTTCACCTTGTGCATTGGTTTGTCCCGGATTTTGCATGTTGGTACAAGCGAAGTAGCCTAACCATGATGTCTGATTCCCATTAACCTTGACAATGAAGAACACTTGAAGCCTCAGGAATTGTCAACGGTAATACAAGTATGGTATTTAAACTTGTGTTACAATCACCAGCAAAGCACTCTTTGAACGAAATAACAGGTGTCCGAGGTATGTCCATGTAAAAGATTTAAAACAAAATTACAATATAATTTAAATATATTTTATTCCCTCATTCGTCCTCTTAAAGACATATTCTTAGTGCATCATCATTGTAACAACTATCACAACTACATGTTATCAAAATTTTAAACTTTCAACCAAAATCTCATGTTCTGACAGAATCCATGATTACTGTATAATCATTTCCTAAACTACTTCTCAACAGTACATGTGTGAATGATACAAATGCATGTACCAATGCATTTTTTTCGTGTTTATGTACATACATGTCACAATGTTCACGGCAAATTGTGTGTATCCAAGAGGCTTGAGTGGTATATAGAACTGAGATGAAAATAAATATTAAATAAAATCAAGAATTTGCTCTCCCTTGAGCTTACTGTCATTCCAATACCCTGTTGACATTGGTAATTTAATAAACGAATTATCAAAAAATCGCTTTTATTTAACAACTGACAGTATGTAATACCAAAAGCTAAAAAACGTGAAATCTGGCTTGATATTTTTAGCAGTGAAAACTGTAGGAGTCTGGTGCTTGTTAAATGATAATAATAATCAAGATTAATGCAATGCTGATCTGCTAATGAAATTGTTTTAAACATTAAAGTATAGGTCAATTTAAAAACAATATAAGATTGATAATCTCGGGGGAACCCATACAAATTAGAGTCTTTACACGTGTCCCCTATTTAATCTTATTTAAGTTTCTAATTTTAGTCAAGTATATCATTTTCCTTCCCGGACAACATTCTAAATGTGAAGTTGGAATTCACTATGAATAATCATATATCAAAATCCAAACAAAAGGAGAATGTCATTGCTGATGAACCAACAGGATATAATCCAGTTTTCAATAGTACATGTACTGATGTTATTGCAATGGATTAACCTGAGTTCGATCATCGATTGCCTCTAGCAAGGTTTAATAATCTCAACTATGAACATTAATTATCTTGTGGGAAATTTATTCAAACTAGAGCAATCATGACAATAAAATGTTGCTTACTTTTATATTGTTTTTCTGTTTTATATTGTGCTAATATGCCCATAAACCATACACATATCTACATAACTACTCGGCATACAAGACGCACAAGAATAAAAGAAAGAAAAATAACACAATCGTGTATATGGAAATACAGGTACTATAATGAGTAGATAACAACCTGAAAGTAATCCCGCTTTGCTTTTGTTTGCCAGTTGTTCAATTACTGTTTTCTGCCCATCCATAGAATCCAGACTTTACTGGGTGAAAGTCAGGGGCTCTGTGTTCCAGACAAAAATACAAACATCATTCATGCAACTGCGGTTAATTTTAAAAAACCACTACTGTTGAGACCTTACTTAAAAGGCATGCTACCGGCATGAAGTCCGATCATCTATTTGTTATATACATAAGTAATATACATTTAACCTGTTGGGCCTAACCCATCATAATACATGAATTTAATCAGGCGTATAGATAGTTTACCAATGAATAAACATTAAGGGCCCTCTGTGCAGGCTAGGTTATACATAGTAGCAAAGAAAAGCCCACTTATTCATAATCAAGATGTAAATATTTAACACATTACTAAAGCAGAAAAAGAAGGTCACGGTGATCGTTGATAATAAAGGTGAACTTCTAAGAAAGACGCATGCAGTAGTAATGTTTTATGTTCTTATCCATTAAATGAACTTCAAACACAAAATTTCGCAAAGTGAACTAGAAACACAAAACAACCAGTAAAGCATACAATATTTGTCACAGAAGACCTCTCTTTGCAACAAGGATGTATTATTTATAGTAAGCCGTAATTACGAGATAGTAAGTCGTAATTACGAAATAGTAAGTCGTTATTACCAGGTTTTAAAAAAAATGATTTCAGCATGGCACTAACAGGCTTCCGTAGGTGGCGACCATGACCATATTTACTGCTCGGCTACGGTAGCGTTTAAAAATAACTTCGAATTTCAGGGTTATAATGTTATCCGTGTTGACGGCCAGTGAAAAAGTTTGATATTTATCATCCCAGTGAACTATCAAGATTAATTCCATAAGAAAAATCAGCAATTCAGGGGCACATCTAGATGAGGGGAGGGGGCTATCCCAATACCATTAGGTCAATCGCAAACGATCCCACGGGAAATAATAGATACACGAGATCGGGGGAGCTTTCTATAACAAAATATGCCTGAGAGGATAAAAAGGGTCACAGATGAGCACACTGCCTTGTGTGAGGACTTAACAACTCTAGAGGAAGTGGTTGATAAGTATTAGGACGATGTTTCTAAGCAGTAACGCCTTCTGATCTTTGCAAGTGAAATATTTCACGGGGAATATTGCAGTCTGAAACAATTAATGCGGTCGAGAGAATGATAGAAGAAATAGGAGAAACAATTTATACCTCGAAATATCATCTGGACTATAAAATGATCTCAATTCTTGAATCACTGGTCGTGTTGATGAGACGCCATTTCATCATCTCCGTGAAATATCAGAAATCATCGAAAGGTTCTGACTGGAAATACACAATGATATCTGAGTGACATTTGCGAAAGAACCGGAAATCTGCTCATGTCATTCCGCAATATGTTAGACACTTATAGAACACTGACCAGTCGATTGTCGAAGACTATTAGCTTGAGTCATAATAATACGGCAATTGGAGGCAGTATGTTGAACTGGAACCGAACCCTGAATAAAGCGCTCGTGTATGTGCTGAAAACGAGTGGACATACCCGATGTACAAGATGCAGAAACGCAATCAAATATTAGTAGTTCTTCACAGACTACCACAATATAAAGTGATTCCGATGTACAACTAGTCAAAAGACAACCACACGCACACACACACACACACACACACACACACACACACACACACACACACACACACACACGGATCTCCGCAACACAACCAACTAGACCATACCTTTCACCAACGCCAGAGAACAAACAACACACGTGCACGCAAACAAATCGCCGGAATATAAATGTATACGTAAGTAAACTCGCTAAAACCCGAGCAGGCACATTCGTGCAAGATGCCCCAACATACGTAAAGGCTTCTCTTTAAATACATACACACACAGCCTCTGACAACAGTCTCTGAAAATCAGATTCCAGTGATAAAAAAAACTATTTGTTTGTGTTTCCTTAAGGAAGATATTGTTTCATTTTTTCTCGTCAGTTTTTCTAAATTAGAACATTTTACATCAGCGTATATAGCTATGGGAAAACTAATATTGGATTGAAAAATGTAAATAGTATACCAAAAATTTGAATCAAACATTCTACTATATGTAAAGGTGTTCATTCTTTTTATAACTGTTTCAGAAGATAAAAATAACCCTTCTAAAACTGATTTATTTTCAAATGAATCACATGATTTATCTTAAAGATCACCGGCCACCTATTTTGTACAACATATGATATTATTATAGTCATAAACAAAACGCATTTGTTCTGTATGCACACCATAAAAATGCATAATTAGACTTAAAAATCCACTTTTGTAAATGAAAAATTATTCGGCAAATTCCGTAAACAATCGGTAATTTCCACGTGCCAAACATGGATATGGCGTATATTTATCCCTTCTAATCAACCTAGTCATTCAAATGTTTAATATCCCGATGTAAATGTCTATGTTATATATTTTACGATTGTGCTTTTGTACAGTAAATATGATGCATTGTGTTGCATACGAATGTAACCAAAAGAGTGATGATGAAAAAGAAAACATTCTTTCGTTTTCCGAAAGACCGTGTTTTCCAGAAAAAAGTGAGTTCAAGCTGTGAGATAGAATAGGGTGAGGGGATGGGAAACATGTATCATTAATGCCGTGTTACAGTCAATTTGGCCCAAGAAAATTTGGCCCAACGCGATAGAAAATTCGGCTCAACTTAACAATAGTATGAACAATTTCTTTTTCTTACAACAAGTAGATATTATGTAAGATACGTTTTAGGAATAGGTTTTAGAAAAAAAAACAACTAAATTTAAACGAAATTGATATTCTTTAAAAGAGAATGATCATACTTTGCAATGTACATACATATGAGAGAAAACACAATCAGACATATCTTGCTCATTCTAATTAAAATATTTATAAAAATGTTTTTTAATGCTAAAAATAACACAATAGCACAACAACATTCTCAATTTAAATCAATGGGTCAATCAATAATCATTTATTAAACAATAAAACTAATATATAATATTCAACAGAATATGTATATATTTTTCTAACGGTAGTGTACACGAGATTTTAAAACAAATATATTTAATTTTAGGTTTCACGTTGTAATACCGCTACATATAATACACAATCATTTAAACAAGAACAGAGAGAGAGAGAGAGAGAGAGAGAGAGAGAGAGAGAGAGAGAGAGAGAGAGAGAGAGAGAGAGAGAGAGAGAGAGAGAGAGAGAGAGAATAATGTTAAGCATTTTGTCAATGTTGCAGCAATATGAAGCTCTTACCAGTTAATTTTATTGATAGTTTATATTTTTCAAGCTGTCTTAGTATGTGCGTTAGTTATATAAAAGCTTGTCATTACCAGTCAGTTATGTCAATCATATTTGCTCCGGCATTTCATACAAATAAGAAAGGAATTAATTTTGTGTTGAATTTATTCCCCACCCCTTGCAAGGTACAAAAGAATGATAAACATACACTTATTTGAAAATAAAATGAAGTAAACTTACCTTACATTGTTATTATCTATTCCTTTTTTTATCATCATGAGAAATTTATTTTTAAAAAAAATATACCCACGAATTTCGTGTATTTAGTGAATGCATGTTTTCCTGTGTATCGCTTATGTGAAATAACAAAATCATAAAAGAGACGAAAATATCACCCCATTGCTTGAAGGCAATTGCCATTTACGCATGACGTTTCAAGGTACAAAGAAAAATCATTATTTTAAAATACATCCACTGGGATTGCAAATGAGTATCTTTTCGCTAGCATGGGTTTGAAAAGTGTTATTAAAGCACGTTATTGATGTGTATACTATTTGCCCTGCAAATATAAATTAAGATCACATCTTGGAAACAAATAGAAGCCTGGGTGAAGGATAAACACAGCTTGGAGCGAGCAATAAACTCAGTCCTTAAACTTTCCGACCGGATATGAGATACAAAGGGGATTTTTTTTTACAAAGCAATCCCACCCCCGAAAACTGACTTTGGTATTTTTTAAGTGTGCCGATTTTTCTTATGAAGTCAGACGATATAAGAAAGTCAAGTTTGGATCCATTGGATTCATTTAAGTGTGCCGATTTTCTTCTTTTTTATAAATAAAGTCGGCCAACATAGATAACCCAACTTTAATCCCTTTTTAGCTCTATGACCGGGAATTTTTAAAGTGAATTGAAACAATGGAACAGTTTTGAAAGTGACACAATCTAGTTTACGTCGCGCACACTTATTGATATAACGCTGAACAGTAAATTAGTTTTCAGTAGTTTTATCTAAACATTCCATATCCATGGTTTACAATGTTTACTTTTTCCACAACAAGAAGCATGTACTTCGTCTTGTGGAGATAAATGTACGTCATTTCCGGCTGGCGTCTTCTATCGGTCGTAGCTAAGGGGTAGTAACTGCGTTGCATACGTTGTATACGTCTTTTTGAGTAATTAAATTATTATTTCTTCTTTACATTTAATAATTTTTTGTTCTTTTTGTGCGAGTATAACCACTTTTAATTATGCAATGCAAATCTGATGTAAACAGAAAAATGTTGGAGTGTGGCCAGTGACCATTAAATCCCAGGATTGATCAGACTATAAATTGTGAATTTTACGATTGGAATGAAAATTCTAAATGCAATTTCAGAAGAGGAATTCGATACAGAGCAGGGCTTCATGAATTTGTAAGCGAACTGTTTATTAGCTGCACAAATGTTTGCTTTCCTTTTGACAAGACAATCGCATATATACAATTTGTTTATACCATAATGCGGTAAATAAAGGGCAACAATTTTCTCTTCTCGAGGGCGATAAAAAATACCGAAAATTATTATCTTCATTAGTATTTGATATAAACCAATTCGATAACTTTTAGTGTAAGACTGATTTTTTTATTTGACAAGTATAGAATCAGAGCATAAGTATATATATATATATATATATATATATATATATATATATATATATATATATATATATATATATATATATATATATATATATATATATATATATATATATATATACATCAAAGAACCGACGATGATCTACAGTTAATTGTTTCAGACATTTGCTCGAAACCGGGCTCCGTCTTAAAGAAATATATTAAATCAAACGCTCACATTTATTGAATTGAAGATGCAGCGCTTTAGCGCTTTTATGTTTATTTTGTACAAGACACGTAAGAAGTTCGAAGATCTGATGGTGTAGCTAGACTTTATAGTTTTGTTTCCGTTAATCACGCGCTCGCGTACACGCATACATACATATCAAAAACAGCATCATCGAACATCAGCGATAGCAAAAGATTTTACTCTAGATAGTGAATTACTAATTTTTTGACGGAAAAAAATCTTGATAATTATCTGAAGCGAAACAATATATTTTCTCAATGCCTGTCAGACCAAAAATTTATTAGACGCTTAACGTAGTCAAGTGGTAAGACGAACAACGTTAAAATTCAATAAGTTGCAGTTTTCTTTCTTAAGGTGCTATACTGGATGTTACTGCTCATATTTTCTGCGCAGATTTTAGCAAAACACAGCGAAGACATTAATGGGATTCAGTAAGAAATCTGTTACTTCATTATGTTTTACTTATTGCTAGCTTAATACATTTGAATATTTAATGAAAATTTGCTTGCTGGTAGTGAAGAATGGATATACTTCATCTTGTGGGTGAAAACTTCAGTATATTTTAGCCACTTGCTAAAATATTAAGCGTTTCACCATTTGATGAAATATATCCATTATTCACTCCTATCAAGCAAATATTCTTTCTGAGAGAACTTTTACTGATACGACGTTTTCAACCGTAGTTACACTTGAAAAAATGATTTGAAAATATATTTGACGAATAACATTCCTATTGTAAAATATTTGTAACAATGACGGCAAGACCAGATGCGTAGGTACATTATAACAAGAGTATGTACAAGTGCCCCCAACCCCTTTTTCATTTATGTATTAGGCAGGAGATCATCGGTATGTTTTTCACTGGGAATTGCATAGAGGAGGTCCAAATATCCAACCATCGTCATTAATATTAACATTTATTCTCTTTCACTTCCGTGTTTAGTCTATACAATTTTATAAGCTCGCTGGAAGACAAAAGTTGGCTTCAAATTAATATCGCTTATCTGTTACTGATACGTGTCAGAAACATTACTTTGTTTTTATTATATTTTGATACGCACTAACTGTCTGGGTAATATCACACATAATAAAAACTGTTTTATGTCTGTGTACCGACAGTTGCGTTGATATTAGCATGGGAAATGCATATAAACAACAAGAACAACAGTCCCAAAAACGCCAGCAGACTTATAAAACTTAAATCTATATCCGCATAAATCCATTTTCAAAGCCCGGTATAAATACAGCACTTGAAGGGCATAGTCGATACGTTTGGCTATTTGGAAAACAAGCACATGAAAAGCCACTGATCTAAGATTCGCTGTACTAATTCAGTTCCCATAGTAAACCTACGCAAACACGTGATATACAAAATTCAATAACTTTTAAAATTCTGAATGATCATGATTAGACCTATATTGATCAGCATAGATGCATCCTGGCTGATAGTTTCTATTCAGAGAAAGGATATGAACCGCAGCATTTTCTGGATCTATTTGTGTTCGAAACGTACTTCCGATTCCGCACCAGTTAGAAGCTAAGTTCAGTAATGAGTGATCCTATCTCAAGACCGTTAAATGAGTGAAATTCCATAAATAAAACAATGTCTCTATTTACTTTCAGTAACAACTAGGAGAAGGTGTCACAAAATTAGTTTTACTAAAATCTAACTTTCATCATTGACGAATCATAGCCAGTCAAAAATATGTTCTGATGAAACCAATTGTGTAAGTGTGTGTACGTGCGTGTGTGATTAATGGAAACAAAAATAACTGCATCATCAGCATAATATTAAGCTGCTGAAAGTTTTTTTAATTTTTTTATGTGCTTTGTAAAATTAAACTTAAACGTGCAGCACCATTTAACATGTACGTAGGATTTGTTATATTTCTTTAAAGCAGAGTCTGGTTATGAGCAAATGTTTGTACCAATCATCTGTAGACCCTCGTCAATTCTTTGATGTATGTACTACATAAACATTACCCACGTCCGAAAGATAGATACGGATAATATTTCTACAGCTAAAGTCAAAATGAACAATCAATTCCTGGCTGGTATCAGTATGATTTTACTCTCATTACCTGTATGAGATTCTAGCTGTTAGTAGTGACAGTTGGCCAGAACCTGAATCCCCCGCCTGACGGATATTTGATATCAGACATTGTCAACAGGTTCGGTTTTGTGGTTTATTTCCATTGTAAACTGAGCCTGGACAAATTCACGTCATTGGATTAGACACAGATGTTAAATTAATTAAAAATCCCTTATCTCTAACCCTTACTAAAACAAGAGTAGAGTTGGATCAGGCAGTTATGTATCTGGGCTGGTACTGTAAGCAACACTGGATTTGGTTTTTGTGAAGATTTTAACTTTAGTTTACTGAGCTCGAATGTAACATTTTGGTGGCAGCGGTAAGGTTCCCAATAATTCTGTATAAATTATTTGTAATTGTTCAATACGTTAGAATTGTGTTTGAAAATTCGGAAATCTGTGATTTCAGCGAATCTGTGATATTAGCAGTGACTGGTTGTACTGTGTGTATAACGTACAGTGTGTATCACTGTAACGAGTGTACAAGTATAAGCCTAGATGTTCATAGAACAGAAAAAACTGGTCCAGTGGCTGTGAGTACAGTGAATAGAGCTTGCAGTACGTTCATATAGTTTGTCATTATGTCGGTTGCTGATGACGTAGAAGTTGAGGAAGCAATGTTCGCTTCAGGATGACCAAGATTGATGGAATTTACAGATACTGAAATTCTGGAACAGGATGAATAGGAGCACATGCAATCACCTAAGGAAACAAAGCGAAAACCTAGCGCAAAGAAGAATGAAAGATAATTAGAGTTACGACAGAAGGAGTTTGAATAAGAGAGAGAGAGAGAGAGAGAGAGAGAGAGAGAGAGAGAGAGAGAGAGAGAGAGAGAGAGAGAGAGAGAGAGAGAGTTTGAAATTTGAGTTAAAAAGAGTTTAACATCAAGAAAACGCGACCGAATAAACAACATCAATGCCATTTAAGGCATAGCTTGAGGCACATCACCATGAAAGAGGAGAAGATGTTGTGACTTTCCTAACAGAGTTAGAATCAATTACAAAGCATATTAAGTGGTCTGACGAGTTGAAAGTATTACAGCTAAATATTCTGTTGACAGGTTAGTCTAGATATGTTGCAACTCAAGTTTGCGGGGACTACCTGGAACTCAGGAAAGGACTCATTGATCGCTTTGGAAAGCGACCGCATGAACATTTATTTTACTGCATTGGTGAGCATGAAGAAAGAAAGTACCGAGATGTATCGTGGTCGGATGGCCAGAATGCACATAAAGCGTTCTTGGATGATCGTGACGCAAGGAAGGAATTTTTCTTGAAAGCCTTGCCACAAGATCAGGCTCAGTGGATTAGGAGGATCAAGAGCTCTAGTCCAGTTATAGAGACTGCAAAAGATTTTATTCCCACCAATGTACAACAGCAAGAGCTAAAGAATAAAGTTGTAGGATCCTTACATGGTGTTTGTGTGTCCTTTAAACCCGAATGTAACTCTGGCACACTCAAAATGTCGAAGTACACAAGTAGTTCGCAATTGTTGGTTTAGTATCGCTTTGGAACTATACTATTCGAACATCTGGTAAATAGTTGTCAATTGTTGACCGCGCTTCGACAATACGAGTGTGCCAGGCATTGACTGTTCACATTGTTTCATCCCGTCTTATAACAGCTTAAATGTTTGTTGGTTGGTTTATTTTGCTCTTTAAGTTCAATGTTTAGATAGAATAAAGGTTTATGGTTAATATGTAACAGTTGCTATGGATGCATACTAACCAATAATGAAAATAAAGATAAGCGGACATACCTTATGCAGGCAGATATGCACGAGAGAGAGAGAGAGAGAGAGAGAGAGAGAGAGAGAGAGAGAGAGAGAGAGAGAGAGAGAGAGAGAGAGAGAGAGAGAGATTAATATTATCAGAGGAAGTATCTTGTATAATAATTGTCTGTCTCAATGTCTTCCCAATTAATGCAAATATTTGTATTCTTTGGACATCTTTCTTTATATTTTTTAAATTTATTTTGCCTTATCTACACATTCTACTTATCTTTCTACTGCAGTTATTTATACTTCTGCTCTGTTTTTGGGAAATGCCATCACTACAAGCATTATACTGATATTATTTTCCCTACGGACGTTCTATATAATGAAATCTTTTAATATATTCGGAGGTATTCCAAATTTCTAGAAAGTTTGGCCTATGTGGTAGGTATTTTATATCCAAGCAGACAAGTTAAATTCTGTCATATGTTGCACGTATTACATGTCAGGAAACTTTCTAGTATTTTACATTATTAAATGCAATTCTTCTTGTCTTAGACAAAATAATGTACGAACGTGGTTATTATAATAATAATAATAATGTCGTAGTGGATGCTCTTATAAAAGAAAATTTTAACATGGAACGTAACCAGTGTGTACGTAAGCATAATGTATATCACTGTATTGACACTTAAATGTACACCACATATTACACGGATTGTACTTGTAGCTGCTACAGGTGTATCTGACTGTACTTAATGGAGTCTTCGGCAATGTTTGATCGCAGAACAATAATAATCAACACAACTCGAGGAGCCAAACTTTCTAGACCAAAGGGTCTGCGTGGAAGGATTATTTTGGGGAATCTTACAGCAAACTTTGAGACCATTCCTCAACCACTCATCGAGAGAATTCGTGATTATTGTCGGGATACTAAGATATAATAACATCATATTTATTGATAGAATATATTTGGTTTTACACATAAAATTTAGTACCATTATAGTCCAATGTACCAACATATATTCCATTTGTTGATAATTCCATATAATAATGGTACTATTTGATGAATTTGTTGATCAACACTTTCATTGATGAAATCCATGCATTGATGATATACATTGACCAACAATACCATTTGTTATTATCTAAATGATAAAATAAACTTTTTGATCATATCATTTTGGGAACGAAATCATTTTGTTATATCCTTGGTGAACTTTATTTGCTTATAGGTTTTCTATTTTGTTGTTTTGTTTACTAGATATTGAAGTAAAAGTGTGAACTAGGGTCAAAGATTAATGATTAATATCATTAATTTGCATTTATAAATCAACATCTTACAACGATATCAAAACTACTACTACTACTACTACTACTACTACTACTACTACTACTACTACTACTACTACTACAAGTACTACTACTACTTCTAAAACATTGGCTTAATAATGCCAGATTTTTTTATTATAGCAACGTGGAGGACCGTAATGGTGAATGTAGCCAATTTTCCTTCCGAATGTACACCTTCAAACACTGCTCTGTAATTGCTTGAGATAATTATGAGTGACATTTATAGTTTATGTATCTGGAACTTGTCCAAAACAGTCTCTTTTTGGACCGAAAATGTTTTATATGACACAATAATGCTTTCAACTTATCAGAAATTAGTAGATTGCCAAACAAATAGCAGCTTTTCGATGTCGAAACCATTCACAGTTGCAACCTAAATCTTACCTGGTTGATGACGCAATTACTTTTGGAGGTAAAAGTGTAAGATAGCGCACACATTTATAAGCAGGTGTGAACTGACATGTATATTTGTAGATTGTTGAATTTTGCGTATGTATGTATGTATGTATGTATGTATGTATGTATGTATGTATGTATGTATGTATGTATGTATGTATGTATGTATGTATGTATGCATGTATGTATGTATGCATGCATGCATGTATGTATTTAGGTAGGTAGGTAGGTAGGTAGGTAAGTAGGTAGGTAAGCAGGTAAGTAAGTAAATAGGTAGGTAGGTAGGTCCAACAATGATTTACAAATGTTCATATATTGACCACTAATCTTTTATTTCTTGCACAGTTTTCATTTAAAATGAAGATATGATGCTTGAATATCTTCAACACTCCTCTCTTGTGGAAAAAGCTGAAAACTTTTTATCGTTAAACTTGAAAGTACAAGACAAATTCCAATGAACAGAACATTTCCGTAAATCGGTAATTGTGGGGTACCCAGGATCATACAAAGCTGAAAGTAATGATTTACGCACACATATCTACGAGAGAGAGAGAGAGAGAGAGAGAGAGAGAGAGAGAGAGAGAGAGAGAGAGAGAGAGAGAGAGAGAGAGAGAGAGAGAGAAAAGAAGAAGAAGAAGAATTTAATGTGTACAATAGACAAAACAGCACCTACATGACAATGATAGATACAGCATTCAGTTCTCTCTCTCTCTGTGTTTGTGTGTGTTTGTGTATGTGTGTGTGCGAGAGAGAGAGAGAGAGAGAGAGAGAGAGAGAGAGAGAGAGAGAGAGAGAGAGAGAGAGAGAGAGAGAGAGAGAGAGAGAAAGAGAGAGAGCTTTGATTTATGGTAAGACAGATGTTATTCGTTATTAATTCATCAACGGTTCCCTATTTCTTTCATCAGTTGGTATGTTTACACACATTAAGTTAAATGTCTCTGCTGAGAGCAGGTCTAATAAGATAAGGAAAACTACTTTGGAATTGTTGTAACAGAAACTTGCCGAAATCGGAATAAGCATGTTATTATTCCACAAAGCAAACAAACATACCGATGCCTAACGACACAAAAACTTTTCCATGTAAATAATAAGATTTGTTTGGAACCAATAGCATGTACCAAGGAAAGGAGTGTAGAATGCATATTTAATTCCTACTAAGTAATGTTCTTTCTACCTCAACGGAGAAATTTTTTATACATACAGTTGAAGTTAAGTTTCATTTAAATTGCTCAACAATTTTGTGTTTATATATATATATATATATATATATATATATATATATATATATATATATATATATATATATATATATATATATATATATATATATGCAATAAACTGACGACGAACAGTACGAAACTAGTAACTAACTAGCCTAAGCGCTTAAGACTCTTAATGAGTCTTTTTCAAAAGCAAATACAAAACATATATACGACAAACAAATAAACACAAAAACGTTGTGTTTGTAAAACTCTACATGGCTGTCTCCACATGTGTTAAAACTATAAATACAACCAGCTTGTATAGACTAGTTGCGGAAACTGAAAACGGTGTATAATTCCCTAAAAGTCTACAAGCCAAAGCGACATCTATTTTTACTTTTTGTGCATTTATGTAACGCAGATTATATCCCGGATATTTGATTCTATACCGGTTATTCTTATAGTAAAAATTGAAAGATAATAAGAAGATTTAGAAAATGTTAAATTCTACTAGTGTATAGTTTTCATTTTCTGGTCTTCTTGGTTTAGACCGCTTGGTTTCAATGTTCTAAAGCGGCGTATCCAGTATGATTCCTTTTCCTTCCTGGTTTCGGAACTCCAGCTGTGTTGTTAGCAATAGCGTCACTTAGTTGTCTACTTGCTTCACTAATGTAGTCTTCCCTATTCATAACGACAACAGCGGAACCCTTATCTGCAGGCTTAATTATAATGCCTGTTCTGCTTTTCAGTGAGTGCAGGGCATCTGTTTCTTCTTTTGTCAAATTAGAATATTTGTTAGTATGGTTGATATGTCTGGAAGAATCGTTTTCAACCAAATTGATAAAGGCTTCCAGATTCGGAATTGAACTTTTTGGTGGGGTCCAGTTACTTTTCTTTCTAAATGTGGGTTGGTCGCAGTTTATATTTTCCTTTGATTTGTTTGTTGGTTGCAAGGCAAAATGGGCTTTGAGTCTTAGTCGGCGGATAAACTCTTCGGTGTCATTCTTAAGCTTACCTCTGTCGTATGCTTTTGGACGGGGGACAGAAACTCAAACCTTTCGATAAAAGTTTTATTTCTGCATCAGTAAGTTCTAAATTGGAGATGTTGACTACTGTGTTAGTAACAGTTGCATTAGTGTTTGTTACAGAGTGCTGGCGATTCTTCTTTTTGCGGCGATTTTTCTTCTTACGGTAGTTTTTAGAAGAAATTTCGTCAATTAAAGTTTCTTCACAACAGTCCTTTGGTTGTAGATCATGACTTCTAAGTTTTCTATCCCTGACTTTGTATAGTTTCGAAGAGAGTTTTATATTTTAAATTATCAATTACATTGTAATCGTAATATCTGTACGATTTCCGACTTTCATGTTTTAGGCTTGCCTCAGGCAGTTGGTCCGAGATTTTGACGGATTGTTTTAATACACGTGGCTACCTTTATGGGGAGTAGGTGTTAATTGCTAAAGTATAACACGTGAGATTACTAGGGCGAGTGTAAATCGAAAACAAAAATGGCATTCGTCTCAAACTAACCACCCAGGGGATTTCGTTAAAAGGGCGATTATGTTGGGAGAATGTAGCACCACAGAGGCCGCTTATGATGTTATTTACGTAATAATTACTGGAGACTCGATACATATTGCTTCGTAGAGCGTCTTTGTTGATCTTTATTTAATTTGGAGTAAAACGTTTTCAATTGTTCTTCTGTTGAGACGGAATTGAGTTGATGTTTTAGTTCTTCAATGGTTGCTGATTTGACTATATATTGATGGTTTACGTTTTTACTAAGTAGGGTTGTGAGTTTCATGGAAGTTTCGTGAGTTATTTTATTCCATCTGATGCAGAAATAAAACTTTTATCGAAAGGTTTGAGTTTCTGTCCCCGTCCAAAAGCATACGACAGAGGTAAGCTTAAGAATGACACCGAAGAGTTTATCCGCCGACTAAGACTCAAAGCCCATTTTGCCTTGCAACCAACAAACAAATCAAAGGAAAATATAAACTGCGACCAACCCACATTTAGAAAGAAAAGTAACTGGACCCCACCAAAAAGTTCAATTCCGAATCTGGAAGCCTTTATCAATTTGGTTGAAAACGATTCTTCCAGACATATCAACCATACTAACAAATATTCTAATTTGACAAAAGAAGAAACAGATGTCCTGCACTCACTGAAAAGCAGAACAGACATTATAATTAAGCCTGCAGATAAGGGTTCCGCTGTTGTCGTTATGAATAGGGAAGACTACATTAGTGAAGCAAGTAGACAACTAAGTGACGCTAGGTTCTACCAAAAACTGGACCATGATCCAACGCTGGAATATGCAAAAATCATCACCAATGTTATTGACGAGGCGTACCAAAGCGGACACATAGACCAGCAAACGAAAAACTACTTAAGCCCAGAAAACCCAAGAGCAAGTAGATTTTATCTTCTACCCAAAATCTACAAACAAGGAAGCCCTGGCAGACCTATAATCTCAGGTAACGGGCACCCCACAGAAAGGATATCAGAATATTTAGATCATTTTATGAGACCACATATCCACAAATTACCATCATATCTTCAAGACACGGCAGATTATCTCATAAAAAGCAAAGCTAGTGAACCATTACTGCCAGATACATTACTTGCTTCCTTAGACGTCACATCTTTGTACACCAACATACCGCACAACGAAGGGTTACAAGCATGTAGCGAAGCATGGGAAACAAGAACTGTAAACAATCCACCAACACACTTCTTAGTCCAACTTCTGGAGCTTGTCCTAAAACTCAACAACTTTGAATTTAATGAAGAAAACTACCTACAAATCAATGGAACTGCAATGGGTACTAAAATGGCTCCTTCGTATGCTAACATTTTCATGGAAAAACTTGAGGATCAGCTCTTAGCATCGGTTGAGCGTACACCATACCAGTGGGTACGCTTTATCGATGATATAGAAATGAAGTGGCAGTATGGAAGAGAAAGTCTGGATGACTTCATATCAAAGGCAAACAACTTCCATCCTTCAATAAAATTCACGGCAGAAATTTCCAACTCAAATCATGTTTTCCTGGACACAACAACCAGACTGGTGAAAAACAAATTACACACAGATATCTACTAGAAACCAACCGACAAACACCAGTATCTCCTCCCAACCAGCTGTCATCCAAAACACTGCATTAGGAACATTCCATAGAGCCAGAAACTGAGGATACGCAGAATTTGTTCCGACGATGAAAGATTGCTAGAAAGATCTGAAGAGCTGGCTAAACATTTAATTTACCGAGGCTACGACAAAAACCTGATTGCGGAGGCAATCGAAAGGGCCAAACAAACAAAGCGTGATGACCTACTCAGATATGGACAGAAAGAAAAGGTTGATAGGATACCATTTATTCTGACCTATCACCCAGACAATCCCAAAGTAGGTAAAATAATCGCAAACCACTGGCCAACCGTGCAATCGTCAGACATACTAAACCTAATACTTCCGAACAAACCTGTAGTAGCTTACCGGAGACCAAAACACCTAAAGGACATCCTAGTCAGGGCAATGCTAACGCCAATCGCTAGTCAAAACCAACCTAGTCAATCTGGACCCTGTGGCGATAAAAGATGCAAAACCTGTCAACATATGATAGAGACCAAGACATTCACTAGCACAGTGACTAAAGAAAAACTAAACATACATGGTCCAAACAAAACGTGCAAAACAGAGAATGTGATTTATCTCATCACATGTAAGATCTGTGGCCTTCAGTACGTCGGAGAAACTGAAAAGCTACACAAAAGGATAAACCTTCATAGATCTGATTGGATGACAAAAAAGCTGTACAGAAGCCCGGTCGCAGAACACTTCTCCTCCCCTGGCCACACTTTCAGTGATATAATACTTATCGCTATTGCTAACAACACAGCTGGAGTTCCGAAACCAGGAAGGAAAAGGAATCATACTGGATACGCCGCCTTAGAACATTGAAACCAAGCGGTCTAAACCAAGAAGACTAGAAAATGAAAACTATACACTAGTAGAATTTAACATTTTCTAAATCTTCTTATTATCCTTCAATTTTTACTATAAGAATAACCGGTATAGAATCAAATATCCGGGATATAATCTGCGTTACATAAATGTACAAAAAGTAAAAATAGATGTCGCTTTGGCTTGTAGACTTTTAGGAAATTATACACCGTTTTCAGTTTCCGCAACTAGTCTATACAAGCTGGTTGTATTTATAGTTTTAACACATGTGGAGACAGCCATGTAGAGGTTTACAAACACAACGTTTTTGTGTTTATTTGTTTGTCGTATATATGTTTTGTATTTGCTTTTGAAAAAGACTCATTAAGAGTCTTAAGCGCTTAGGCTAGTTAGTTACTAGTTTCGTACTGTTCGTCGTCAGTTTATTGCATCTATTTTAATAAATCCTCGACACACGTGATCCTTCGGTGGATTCAGTATGCTTGAAAGGGTTGTTATTCGCCATATGATTTGTATTATATATATATATATATATATATATATATATATATATATATATATATATATATATATATATATATATATATATATAAACTGAGAGAGGGGTACATCATAAAAGGTGTATTCGATATCGGTGTTTGGGTAAAATAGAGTCCCTCAGTCGTGCTAACTGGCATCAGTACACAATTAATAAAATCCGGTTCATTACCCACGAATGTAGTCCCAGTCTATTTTTAAATCACTTTTTCCTAAGTTTGGTGGTGATACAAGAGTTAGATTTTGGCATCCTTTCTAAGGATTTAAAGGCAATTGTTTATTCTTTAGATTGTAAGCTTATGGTTTGGTTGTCTGTGTGTATTTTGGCGACAGTGCACATTGAGTAATAAGGTCATGGTGATGATCCGGAAGTGAAATTTGTGTTCCGTTGCATGGTGTTTTGTTTACAATTCAGCCTCTCAAAAAAAATGCAGGTTAACCCTTGACAAGAACTTCACCATAAAGTCATCTTTGAATATATTTTAGATTAACATATGATTTGTACTGATTGTCACACAGTGGAAAGTTCAGTACTGAGAAACAAAGGTAGAGACTATATAGTAAAATTAATTGTGTTCTATGGCCAACTGACTGGCAAGCGCTTTTGTTCGATTCCTAATGCTTTATGTTCTGCAAGTTTTATACCCTGCGATCTCGCCGCTATAAATATATCACCGTCTTTATTTAACTTTTATTGCACATTCTTCTGTTCACCTAACTACAATTTCTTTGTATATCATTTCTAACGTCAAGGTCAGTATCTCATTTTCTCACGCAGAATACGTGATCATAAGAATATTTACTACTGACGAATAAGAAGTAAATATTTATATTTTAAATTATCATTTACATTGTAATCGTAATATCTGTACGATTTCCGACTTTCATGTTTTAGGTTTGCCTCAGGCAGTTGGTCCGAGATTTTGACGGATTGTTTTAATACACGTGGCTACCTTTATGGGGAGTAGGTGTTAATTGCTAAAGTATAACACGTGAGATTACTAGGGCGAGTGTAAATCGGAAATAAATGGTATTCGTCTCAAACTAACCACCCAGGGGATTTCGTTAAAAGGGCGATTATGTTGGGAGAATGTAGCACCACAGAGGCCGCTTATGATGTTATTTACGTAATAATTACTGGAGACTCGATACATATTGCTTAGCAAACAATTCAGTGGACAAAAGTTAGTACTTTCAGATCTTTCAAATCTTTCTCGAAAGTCGGATTCTTAACTACGTTAATTATTTGAAGGTGATTAATGATAATTGTTAAGTAAATGGATAAAATAAGTCTTTACCAATATCTGAGTTGTGAGTATTAATATATCATCACAAAGTCTCTCTCTCTCTCTCTCTCTCTCTCTCTCTCTCTCTCTCTCTCTCTCTCTCTCTCTCTCTCTCTCTCTCTCTCTCTCTCTCTCTCAAATGCCAATATTTCCAAAATATTTTCTATCTATCCTTTTATCTGTTTATAGGCATCTATATGTCTGCTTCCAGTTTTAGTTGCAACTATATCTGCATTTGAATCCTTTCTAATGTACACGTCTTTCCACAAACACACACACACACATACACATACACACACACACACACACACACATATATATATATATATATATATATATATATATATATATATATATATATATATATATATATATATATATATATATATATATAAACTATCGGCATGTGGTTGTAAAGTGTTGACAGAGATACGAATCAAACTCAGAGTTTAAATAAGTATAATGTGGTTTCCTTAAAATATAATATAGTTTGTCTTATTGCTTTACTAATGTTGGGATGTTATATTTGGGGAAAGCTCAAATTTTCCAAGAGCAATTTCAATTTTCAAGCCAGGTTGCCCCGGCGAGCTGACTGATATATTGCATTCGTTTCTTCTATATATTAATTTTTTTTTTCTTTTTTCTGTCTCTATCTTGTACGCGATTTTCTACCTCAATAATTTTTATTTCTGGAGATCATTGTAATGTAAGTTAAGATATATCCAGTGTAAGAAAAGCGAGATCTTTCTCAGGAAAACAATTTTGCTTATTTGTTTGCTTGTTGTTAAATAGCACATCGGCGAAGTAACAACTTTATTCAGAGAAAGCTTGCCAGTAGCTTCACGTGGATCGATGTTTCTTTCCGTGGATTACCCGGTTTCTTTATCTACCATTAATACTAGCCGCCATCGTGTGCTAAAAAATGGCGTTAAGCCCCAGAACAACAACCACTTTATTCCGAAGCAGTGAGAGCAAATTACCCTGCCCAGCCACCACGACACAGCAACGACAGCTAATCTAGGTTCAATTCAAACCAAAGATCTCCGGTTTACGAGTCTGGTTTGATAATTAATACCAACCCGTGTAGGTGCTTTTTCTCTCTACACACTCACACACACAAGAAAGAAGACAATATAGAAGTTACCTGTGTACTATTACTAAGATTTCAAAGATCGCTTTGCTTGTATCCCTCAGTGTGTGTGTGTGTGTGTGTGTGTGTGTGTGTGTGTGTGTGTGTGTGTGTTCTTGTACATACCAGGGAACGACGAATACAGAGAACATAGACGGTATGTGTAGATAAGACATATATAGTTGCGTCCCTTTAGTTTGCTATCTTGTCCTCCTTTTCAGAAGATTTTAAATATGAAATATGTCAACTCATTACAGATAGTAATAAGAATGATGCATTTGAAATTCACTACAGCGAATATATAGTTAATTCATATTAGTTTGGTTTCTTGAGTGTAAAAGTGTATTTGTAGTGGAATCTTCTTTTTCACCAACTTTAATATTAGTGCAACGTGAATTGATGCTTGTTAGTAATGTTGCAAATCATATAGATTGAACATATTTGCTGACGGAGAGTGGGAGTGGGAGTAGGTATATAAAAACAAACATTGCGAGATGCGACTTTTTGTGCTTAATGCAAGTGCTCCTCTTGGTTTTTTATTTAATAGCAATTTCCAAAACTTGCAAAATATTTGACATCTTGCATAGTCTAGCCAATAATAAGGAGCCAACATAAATAATTCTTGACAGCTGCTGCAAAAATGACAGAAATTTAATTGTATTTGATAATGCCACTCAAGGAAAAGTTTAGTCCATATATTTTATGGCAAATAAATTCTTTCGTGAACATTTGAACTAGTGTGTTGATAAAGTGATAATAAGATCAATCACCATCAACTTCTTGTACGTAATAAATTTTTGATAGGTATTTGCAGGATTGTACTAGGTCAGGTCGTACAAAAGAAAAATGGATCCTTCTTCTCAATAGTCGGCACTTTGTAGGGTATTTGATGACGTATGCGTGTGGATAATCGTATGATTTTAGGTACTGTAGCCAATGATATCACGGTACCAATTGTTTTTCCATAGACCTTAATGTTGATGTTTGTAGAAATAAATATATTTTCTATCCTAATTGTGCATGCACAGAACACACTTTTCAAGTGAACAGTGTTTGTCAATTTGACAATGACCGAAATAGGTACTTCATTGCATTTAAGAGAGATAACTGCTGGAACTAGACAGATTTTGAGTCATGTGTACTATATTTTCAAAAATCATAAAAAATACAAAATATGATCTAGATAAGAATTAACATAATCTCACATGTTGCCAAGAGACTCAACCTCTTTCGAAGCCTAATAGAATGTGCAACTCTCACATAATGCACCAATCACAGTTAGTGTTGTTGGTTATTGACCTTTTAAGCATTAATGCCAAATGCTAACAAAGTTATCTACAGTGTAATAAACAGTGTAATTAGGAAAGTTATGAAGAATATGAAAAAGATATTTTGGATTTTTGCTATGTGTAATGTCCGTCACCTTCGTTTTAATTTTTTTGGCACTTGATATCCAAAATAATGTTCAAGAAAGATGTATTTTTCATTCTTCTGTTGATTTTAATTTGCTTCGTTTCCTTATTATTTTATAGTTTTTTGACTTTGGTTTATACTCTTAGATCGCATTTTGTACAAAATGAATCCGACCATAAATTATCACATTATATAGTGCCCGTCATACAGTTATTGTGGATATAAAACACGAACATGCATTCTATACATTGCACTATTACTATTAATACCTAATGCATGTAGTTCATTTAAAAAATACTTAAACTTATTTTATTTTTTTACTTTAAATGGATCAGTCGCATGTTAATCTTCTTTTTAAGTTACACGAAAAGTTAATCTAAAAAAACAAATAGCTATTGCCTGTTTGGACGAGATTGAAAAATGAAGGTTTCAAGATAAAAGTTAAAAAGATTTTTAAAAAATAAAAAAGTTTGGAAGAGCGATTTTAAATAAGAAAGTCGGAAGACAAAAAAAGAAAATAGTATTTAAAAGAATTTAAATGCCGCCGCGAATTTCGAACCCGCAACTTCCTGTTTGGCAGGCGTTACACACGGAAGGAGTGTATATATATATATATATATATATATATATATATATATATATATATATATATATATGACTGAAAATGTTCATCATTTATGCTTGTATTATGTTGTAGGATAATTAGCAATATATACCTTCCTTTCTTATTATATATTATCATATGTCTATCTCTTTCAGCAAACTGATAGGCACATAAAAGCAAGACCGTATTCGTCAGATACGGTCTGATTAAGGTAATAAAACATGAGTTATTTTCTGTTGGTTCTAATATGATTGAGTTATTTTTCTATTTTTCTTAATATGCACAATTGAGCGAATAAGATGTAAGATTTGTTATTATTTGGGGTACTGGAAAGCCATTAAGGTACATTAGTTCACGAAATAAATGTTTGAATGCAATGAATTTTCTTTGTTGTTTAAATTTCCCATGGTTGGGAAGGTTGCATTGTGCTTTTATTACAAATATTTGTGACGGTTAATTTGTTTATTCATATTTTGTTCGACAACAAACTCATGCTTAAATGGAAAATGATTCATGTTTGCCAAATTGACGTAAGGCATTTTCTCTCTCAAAAGAAAATAGGCACATTAAAAACGTCATACAGGATGTTCTTCTCTTCCACGGTTCAAGTAAAATTAATCTTAACTGAGTTGTTAGCTGATGTATTGGGCAAAATTCCAACATTTTGAGGCAAAAACATAATCCATCATACCGACGTCGATGATAGATAGAAGTACAACTATCGACAGATAGACAGATGGTAGGTCTTTAATAGATATAACGATATATATGCAGAATATCGATATTACACCCACACACATCACACACACACACACACACACACACACACACACACACACATATATATATATATATATATATATATATATATATATATATATATATATATATATATATATATATATATATATATATATATATATATATATATATATATATATATATATATTGGCGAAAAATACGTATGACTAACAATACAAAATAATAGATCTGCTGTCTCAATCTTCAACATGTATATAAATATATTTTCAGTTAATCTTTGCAAATTGTTTGAAACATGAGGTAGAAACAAGATAAAGAAAGATGCAGATACCACCTTGTGTGTGTGTTTGTGTTTGTGTGTGTGTATGTGTGTGTGTGTATGGACATGAAGAGGGAGGGAGCAGCAGCAATTTGAAAACGGAGCGCCACTTCGGGAAAAGTGTGAACACATCTACACATCTGCTACAATAGTAGCTAGATTGATTTGATTGCTAGCTCGATACATATGTAGATAAAACAGACAGACAGACAGATAGATATATTGATGGATGGATAACTTTACAAAATACACATTGATGTAACATTTTTGTTTTGACAGAATGATAAATGCAATGTTGTAATTAATAAATTCAACCGAAATGTCATACTGGTTTCTTTCAATCCTGTTGAACTTTATTTTAAAAAATGATGCAAACGGCAATATTATATATTAAAATACAAAATCTACAATATTAGTTACACTATATCAGGATCTTTGGTTATGCTGGTATTGTACACCGAACTTAATACGACTCAAATACACCAAACTTAATACGACTCAAATACACCGAACTTAATACGACTCAAATAGAAAACTTCATCGAATCGTATAACCTTGATCCTGTCACTGATCTCCAACACGTACCATACATAGCCCTTTCACAATTGTCGTGAAGTGCACTGAGGAAAAATGTACTCATTCTAAAATTTAAATGTTAAAATAAAAAAATTATTGGTAACAGAAATTATGTCAATTTCAGGATTGTCTTTTTGTATCTACATAGGTATGAATTGATTTGATTTATTACTATTTTGAGATTTATGGGCCCTACATCATCATGACGTCATTATTTTGGCCATATGACGCAAATAGCACAGCAGAAAGTATTCATTGTAATTAATTTGAACTATTAGAAGTACCTACACCACAGTTTTGCAATTACAAATAGGAAAACAAATTTAATCACATTTTTTTCCTAGGACATCTATACATCTCCAAGCATCGTATATGTGTAACGATGCATCATCTACCAATGCATGTCTCCAATTATCAACCGATCACGCCTAATCATTTATACAGTTCGTGTGATGTTGAGAAAGACCAGTATTTCATTTGCTGAAAGAACATAACATGAGAGTGCACACGTTTTTTTTTTAGCAGTATCACTTAGTTTTCGGAATCAGCTTTATGGAATTTAGAATTGGATATGAATTTAATATTTGTCCTCGGGCAGTTGCTAAATAATGGGTCCAAATCACTCACGCAGTTTGGAGAAAAACGGGGCGAGTTCATTCAGGCAGTGTGGAGAGAACGGGCCAGATTCGTTCATGCAGTGTGGTGAGAATTTGCCAGATTCATTCAGGCAGTGTGGAGAGGACGGGCCAGATTCATTCAGTTCGTTTGGAGAGGACGGGCCAGATTCATTCAGGCAGTGTGGAGAGGACGGGCCAGATTCATTCAGGCAGTGTGGAGAGGACGGCCAGATTCATTCAGGCAGTGTGGAGAGGACGTGCCAGATTCATTCAGGTAGTGTGGAGAGGACGGCCAGATTCATTCAGGCAGTGTGGAGAGGACGGGCCAGATTCATTCAGGTTGTGTGAAGAGGACGGGCCAGATTCATTCACGTAGTGTGGAGAGGAGAGGCCAGATTCATTCAGGTAGTGTGGAGAGGACGGGCCAGATTCATTCAGGCAGTGTGGAGAGGACGGGCCAGATTCCTTCAGGCAGTGTGGAGAGGACGGGCCAGATTCATTCAGGTAGTGTGGAGAGGACGGGCCAGATTCATTCAGGCAGTGTGGAGAGGACGGGTCAGATTCATTCAGGCAGTGTGGAGAGGACGGGCCAGATTCATTCAGTTCGTTTGGAGAGGACGGGCCAGATTCATTCAGGCAGTGTGGAGAGGACGGGCCAGATTCATTCAGGCAGTGTGGAGAGGACGGCCAGATTCATTCAGGCAGTGTGGAGAGGACGTGCCAGATTCATTCAGGTAGTGTGGAGAGGACGGCCAGATTCATTCAGGCAGTGTGGAGAGGACGGGCCAGATTCATTCAGGTTGTGTGAAGAGGACGGGCCAGATTCATTCACGTAGTGTGGAGAGGAGAGGCCAGATTCATTCAGGCAGTGTGGAGAGGAGGGACCAGATTCATTCAGGCAGTGTGGTGAGAATGGGCCAGATTCATTCAGGCAGTGTTGTGAGAACGGGCAAGATTCATTCAGGCAGTGTGGTGAGAACGGACCAGATTCATTCAGGTTGTGTGAAGAGGACGGGCCAGATTCATTCAAGTAGTGTGGAGAGGACGGCCAGATTCATTCAGGTAGTGTGGAGAGGACGGGCCAGATTCATTCACGTAGTGTGGAGTGGAGGGGCCAGATCCATTCAGGTAATGTGGAGAGGACGGGCCAGATTCATTCAGGTAGTGTGGAGAGGACGGGCTAGATTCATTTAGGCAGTGTTGTGAGAACGGGCCAGATATATTCAGGCAGTGTGGAGAGGAGGGGACAGATTCAATCAGGTAGTGTGGAGAGGATGGAACAGATTCATTCAGGTTGTGTGAAGTGGACGGGCCAGATTCATTCAGGTAGTGTGGAGAGGACGGGCCAGATTCATTCAGGCAGTGTGGAGAGGACGGGCCAGATTCATTCAGGTAGTGTGGAGAGGACGGGACAGATTCATTCAGGCAGTGTGCAGAGGACGGGCCAGATTCATTCAGGCAGTGTGGAGAGGACGGCCAGATTTATTCAGGCACTGTGGAGAGGACGGCCAGATTCATTCAGGTAGTGTGGAGAGGACGGGCCAGATTCATTCAGGTAGTGTGGAGAGGACGGGCCAGATTCATTCAGGCAGTGTGGAGAGGACGGGTCAGATTCATTCAGGCAGTGTGGAGAGGACGGGCCAGATTCCTTCAGGCAGTGTGGAGAGGACGGGCCAGATTCATTCAGGTAGTGTGGAGAGGAGGGGCCAAATTCATTCAGGCAGTGTGGAGAGGACGGGACCAAATAATTAATCGTCTGATTGGGCAGTTTGGTGAGAAAGCTACCGAATCATTCAGATAGTTTGGAGAGAAAAGGCACAAACATTAGTCACGTGATTAGGTAGCATGAAGAGAAAAAGGTCAAGTCATTGAGCCATTTTTTTTAAAAATGGGGCCAAATCATTTAGATGGTCTGGAGAGAATGGAGTCATATCACTAGTTATGGATGGGCCAAATCATTAGTCATTTGATTAGTCTGTTGCGAAAGTAGCTAGATTCTTAGGCAGTGTGTATGTGTGTGTGTGTGTTTGTGTGTGTGTGCGTGTGTGATTTGGATTTTTAACGTAATTTTAAATTTGTTCAGTCATATTGCTACGATATCGGCATTGTGACAGTTTATAGTGAAGCATGATGTCCCACCCAGTTAAATTATCCTGACACCAGGCTGACCAATCCTAACACTAACCTATTAACGCTGAGGGCCAAGCGAGGCAGCTGTTAGTACCATATTTGTAAGATAACGGGGCTAAATCATTCGGGTCGTTTGGAGAGAACACGACTAAATCATTCAGGCAGTTTGGAGAGGATGGAATTAAATCATTATATTGTAGAAACGGGGCCAAATGATTGAGGCAGATTGGAGATGATGTGAACAAATCATTAGTAATGTGACTGCGGCAATTTTGGAGTGGACGAGGTCAAATCATTAGTCAGTTATTATTATTACTTTACGCACCAGGTATACTTACTCTCAGCTCCAATTCAGGCAGTAGGGAGAAAACGTGGTCAAATCATTTCAGGCATATTGGAGAGAACGGGGCTAAATCATTCGATCATTTGTCATGTGAGTATTCAGTTTGGAGAGGATGGGGGTTAAACCATTCATGCAGTTTGTAGACAACACGAACAATTAATTATTTATTTGATTGGGCAAATTGGTCAAAGCATTAGTCATGTCTTTTTTTTCTTCAGTTTCACAGCACATATTAATTTTTCTAAGATCTATGACTGGAATATAAATCTGTAAGAATTACAAATTATTATAAAGTAGGTACACACGCACACCAAACCGTACATGTATAATGAAAATTATAGTGTTAATTATATTTGGGAAATAAGCCAGAATTTGAATAGAGAACATGAAGCGAATGATATCGATCCCTGTCATTAGATTTTAACACTGTACAGGCTCCACTTACCTTATAACCATGTAACCGAGCATTGTATCTCCTGATCCGTCTCAGAGTAAAGACAACAAACATATTAAAACACATTCTTACGTAGGTTTTACATTGTCACGGCTGAGCGTTTTGTTTTAGTCATTTGTGTTGTGGGATTGTCACAGGTTTATTTAGATGATTTATCAACTACTGCTGTTTATAAGAAAAAATGAAACGAGAAAAACAAAACGATGAATGAACTCAGTACAGTTTGAAATGTGTCACTAAATTACTTATGCCAGGATTGTACTTTGAAATCAACTAATTTAAAGAGTAATTAGTAATTATAAGGGCGATAACTATAAAGCAAAATATATTAATGGCAGTGATGACAGTTGTAAAAGCTGCACTAGCTTCTCTATCGATGTCGACGCTGTTGTTGTCTTCATCATCATCGTCGTCGTCGTAGTAGTAGCAGCAGATGATGATGATAGCGATGAATATGAACTAGTAGTAGTAGTAGTAGTAGTAGCAGTAGTAGTTAATACAGGCAATTTGAAAGAAAATAATATAGTTTTGAGAATAAACTTGATGATAATTTGATCTGGAATTTTAATGCTAAATAACTGGAATGATAATTGAAACATTTGACGTACAGACCGCTACTATTGACTTCAGTCTGGTTCACTTATCTGGGGACCTTAACTTTGATCGTTTCATTAAAAGATAGAGACAAAACTCTTGAATTTCATTGACATTTGTAGACGGGGAAACCATGCTTTAAAAATACAGACAATAATTATAAACCCTACTTTAAAAATAAAAAAAATAAAGTGGATGTTTTGAAAGAAATAACATTTTAAAACAAGATGTTTTCTGAAAATTAACTGTAATTTTAACATCGGTTTCAATATTGTTCATTATCTAATCTATTGAGTACTCAGATGAATAATCCCCCTCCCCGAGGCCCTGAGTGGCCGAGTGGTCTAAAGCGTTCACCGTTACGGTTCGCTGCCATCACACCTCTGTCTGTGTGGGTTCGAGTCTCTGGCTCAGCCAACGTGGGTATGTGAGAACGCTTGCCGATAGCTTCTCGTGGATCGGTGGTTCTTCCCGGGTTTTTTTAAGGTTCTTCCTCCACCATTGATACTGGCTGCCATGTATAGCCAATCTTGTGCTGAAAAATGGCGTTAAACCCTCAACAGGAACAACTACCCAACAACAACAAGCAAAGAAGAAGAAGAAAAAACGTATTCATATAGGAACTTCAATTACCTTGTTACAAACACTTCAGCCATTACATTCATCAGTTGTTTTTTTTTCTTTCATTTAGCTTACATATACGTATTTCTAAAAGGAAAACGAGGTTCTAGAGTAGATATCCATCATTATTGCCATTGTGGGGATGTACTTGTTCTCACACAGATACTTTCCAATATATCATTATGAAATATTTGATAGAGTCTTGAATAAGGGCCATTCTGGTATCAACACAAATAATTTGCTATTAACCAGTTGCTAGTTTGTTTCGTTTTTATCTTACAAACTTAGCTCGATTTAGTTAAGTATATAAACTTATTCAATATTTGTTTAATTTTGTTTTTATAAGGAAAATAAAATCTACCAGCATTCATGAAATCTCTATCAGAATTCTGATACTCGGTTCTTCTATTATATTTTCAATTTAATTTTTTTTAATAAATTTCACCAGTAAAATAATAAAATAAAATAGAGACAAACAGTCATAATATAATTATATTGTTATAAAAGATATACAAATTATCACTTTAAAAAAAATATTTTATTCAATTTTATATAGTCCATTGGTATTAAGGCCATTAGGATATAAAGTATCCAATGTATGAATCTAATAAGATTTTCTGAGTCTATTAACGTCTCTGTGCACAGTATCTATTGGCATGAAAAGAAAAGACCGAGTAGTGGTCATTGGTAATAAAATGTGTTGAAACATTTGAGGAAAACTGAGGATATCTGTAATTTTTTTTTATATGAAAGCGGTGATTATTCATTCTCTTAGAGACTTTTTGAAGTGTTTGTCCAACATATTGCATGTTACATTTTTACAGGTTATCAAATAAATCACATCAGTTGATACACAGTTAGTCTTATAAAGTAGAGAAATACTTATTTTGTTATAGCCCTACCGAAAAAATACTTTCTCTTATGTTTGCACTTTGAGATTACTGGTCTATATTACATTTAGAATTCTATTTTCTTTTCTGTCTTTTTATTTCTAATTAGAAAATCATTCAAATTCTTGGGTCTTATATAAGCAAGAATTGGTTTATTGTTGTAAATTGATTTTTACGCTGTTTTTTTAATAAATTTAGGAGACTCCAATATTTATTAATTATAAAACATATATTACGTAATGAATGGTTATATTGTTAATAAGTATAAGGCCGATATTAGGCAATGAAGAATTATATTGTTATTAATTATAAAGCCTATATATAAAATTTCATCATTAACAATAGAAGCTTATCTGACTAACTGATAAACTTTCAAAGATTGTAACAGATCTTGAACATTATGATTCCTTAGAGTTAAAAAGGATAACATTTGACCGACTTACTTTTCCTTGAAAAAATGTCATTATTTCGTATAAAGGTTTAAACTCGGACATGGATGTAAATAAACTCTTCAAAGATTTTTCATGTTCGCGATGCTCTGACTTCATGAGCAGGCATTTTCTCTTCCTAGATCAAATGAAGGCATATGTCTCCACTCCTACCAGGAGTTTTCTCTTCCAGGATAAAACGAAGACTATGGCTCTATGACCAGCCATTTTCTATTCCTACATAAAAAGAAGTCCAATGCCTCTTTTTACCAGTATTTTTATCTTCCTACATCAGATGTGGTCATGTCTTTCTGAACAGGCATGTTCTCTTCCTAGGAAAAACGAAGGCCTATGGCTCTCTTATCAGACATTTTCTCTTCTTTTGATCGCTCTTCTTAAGAGACAACAACAGTTTCGACATAGTACCTCCCTTAGTAATTCGGCATTGAATGTGAAATGCGTGCATGGTTGGACATAAAGCGTTTCGCAATGTTATATATTGAACAACTATTCCACAACTTTGTAAATAACATACTTTTATTTTATTAAAGATTGCATTCTGTTCAAGTATGCAGTTGACTCTACATGATGCAGCTTAAAACTACGTTATGATCAAAATTCAATATCCATGGAACTATTTTTCTTGCAATGTAATACAAAGTAAGTTTTAGACCATTGCAACTGGTAGGAACAGCTGTGGGAGCTACAGATATGTTTGTGAGTACAATTTGACGATAAAATGATAATCTTTTATTTCTTTTGACATGTCTAAATTTAGTTATTGTTCTTTTGACTGGCACTTCTGAAAGGAAAATGCTACTAAACATTTTGAAAAAACGAAGAATAGGGCACATTTATTTCTTGGTGTTGTATATATTATGCATTGCCTTGCTTTTATATCATGCATTGCTTATGCTTTGCTATTGTATATATTGCTTGGGGTTTGCTATTAAATTATGAATCATGCATTGTTTTGTCTTTGCTATTGAATATAGTAGGCATTTCATGGAATTGCTATTGCATATATTATGCATCACATGGGCTTTAGTATTGTAGTATATATTGTATTATAGTATTGTATTATAGTATTGCTTATAGTATACATTCCTTGGAGTTGGCTATTGTATATAGCATGCAGCTTGAGCTTTAATGTTGTATGTATTACGCATTGCTTAGGCCTTGCTATTGCATGTATTAAACATTGTCTGGACTTTATTATTATTTATGCATTACTTGGTCAATACTATGCGTATATTTGAAGTTCTTCATGGAGTGAGATTTTTTCTGGATATAGCTTATTTTAATAAAAAGATATCAAAATAATGTCAAAATGTAGCATCTCTAGATAGCAAGCCTAATCCAGTTTTAAAATGCCACTCTCAAAAAGCAATTACTCCATAGTCAAATTTCGAAAGATATCATTTTTTTCAGCTGCGAAACTGTGACACTCATTGGTTAATGCTAAAAGAGTTAGAGAGCGCAATAAAGAAGCGATGGAAATATCAAAAATGTAAGGGAAAGCTGTTTCCACAGCACTCCACCCTATGTGATGTCTGATGTCCATTCACACATCTCAGGGAACCATGTCTTTACTTCAAGGGGCAAGGGCCAGTTTTTATGTACAAATTTAATGCCGCAATCAGTGACCTAGTACCAAAAAAAATCATAAAAAAATCAAATACACAAGTGAGGCCAAGAAGGTCCATATTTTGAGATACCTATATTAAAACAAAGCAGAAAATATTATCCACTTTACCAGAGAAGTCAGGGGCAGTTCATAGCAAAAGAAGTTTATGCATCCCAAACCCAATTTTACACCTGCAATTTTCATGTCCAAAGGTCATTTTTGACACCATGTGTTGCTCACAGTGCAAACACAAACCCTTTTCCTAGATGACAGTTCTGAAAAACAGTGTGTACTAAACAGTCTGATTCAGTTGAAAATAGCTGTCATCCAAGCCGTTTTTGAGATATTCTACTTTCCACCAAACCATTGTGTTTACTGATATGGGAGGCTAGCTCTTCTTCCTAGCCAACTATTGGTATTTCACTATTAACATGCTGCATAGTAACTATGGGGAGTGTACATGTCTGACATTAATTTTAAGAAAAACACAAGCCCAAAACACCTTGTTCACAAATATATCCATATCTTTAATTAATAAATATTAACAGCTAAAAACGTCACACCATAGCCTTAATTTAAGAAATTTGCCAGTGGCCAATTTACGAAGCTGTACCCTGCCAACTCAATATCTTTCTCTTGCGGCCTATCTTCACCACTATGTTGGTAATCATAGAGGCTTTAAACTTTAACTTTGAAAGAATATATTTAATCATCCAATGAGAATTGGTGTTACTAAAATAAATTGCTATTGTTGTTGTAAAAATGTAGAGCTTAAAATCTTGTTCAAGAATTTTTCATCTCCCGAGACTGATCATAGAAGGTGATAATCCTGGTTTCACGAAAACACAACAGAATGAATTGCTCTTAATATTTGTTGTTTAAAAGTTAATAGAAAAGGGAGGTTATCTGATATAAACTACCGTAAAAATAATATAGTTTCCCCTCTTGTAATATTCGTATTTCAGAAGCAACACATCGTGATAGCAGTAACAGAAGTGGAAACATTCGTTGTCTGAGTGCATCAGGGATAGTTCAAGTTATGATATGTTTTATTCTGTGTAAATTCAGGTTTCAAGCTCGAATCCAAAATGATAGGTATGCAGACGTGATGTAATAACTTATGCTATAAAACACATACCAGGAACATTTAATTCGAACATTTTTTTGTTGTTGATGTTACTGATGATGGCATCCATAATATATAAGGTCGATGATTGTTTATTGGAAAATATGTTTTACTCAATAATCTCACCGAATCATCAATTACAATGTATAATCATATTCTGAAACATAATTCTTGTATATTGTAGAATGTTAGTGTTATGATATTTATTAAAACATTCATTTCCCCGATTTTTTAAGTCCTGTATATTTTTCAGACCTTAACCGTTAAAGTACATGAGCTAGCTCAGATTATGCAGAGAAAATAATTTCAGCTGCTATCATTATTATTTGAAAATCTTTTGATTTTAAAATCACTAGTACATATAAAGTAAAATGAAGTAGTTCTAGATTTCCTCTTATCTTCGTGAGAATAATATATTGATGTTAAGAACAATGATCCTGCCATTTAAATACATTTTCTATGCACAGCTGTATAAAGAGAACATCCTCTCAAAGTTTATTTACAAGTGGGAATAATGTACAGAGAAACAGTTCTTTCATCCATGCTAATTCAATTTTAAAAATAGATCTTGCCACATAATTATTATTTCAAACATCTGTCTTTCCATTTATCACTTTGATCAATTGATGGACCAGTTTATCAATTAAACGATGGATCAATTTATTAATAAATTTATCTATTTATGGATATATCCACCGATATATCTACTGAATATATCTAAAACATTTTGTTGTTACAACGATAATTTGGGAAGAATTCGACTTTTGTATTGAAGTTACACCAACTGAAGACGTGCACTAACATAAAGTGCTACAGAAGATGGAGAATATATGTATATTTTGTCCACACATTGTGAAATGGGTTTTAAAGCTGTCGTTTCAGGTCTGATACTAAGTCCATGTAGTATGTATTTACTCTATCATATATGTCATAGTTCATTTATACATTTTAAGAAAATCCTAGCTTATGTGTACTATGCTAATGAGTATTTTTTAGGATGACCTTGTTAGTAAACGATTAAAGAATTTATGAATTGAAGAGAGCCAGCTTTTGAGAATTGTTGTTAATCAATTGTTTCTTTTATTTTCTTTCATTTAGCTACATTCTCTTGAGGTAATGAAATAAAATGAGTGATTAATCAAGGGATTAATAAAGAAGACTATTGAAAATAAAGATATCAATAGTGTCAAAATGTCACTTTATTTTCTACGTTTCTTAGTGACATAGACAGAGTATTAAACTAAGTTGACCAGATTAAATTGCTGGTGGAGGAGGTCTGGAAGAAAATTGAAATTTATGACATAAACATTGAAATCACTTGTAGTCATTATATATGGGTTAAATTTTATTCTGGTCTTAAGAGAAAAAATAAGGTGAGGAATGTTTAATAAGTGTTTACGTACAAAAGGCGATACACATGTTTACAAAGTTTACGTTTCAGCATAGCTCCTTTAAAGTGATGATCACATTCGTGGAGATGCTCTTATAACTTGGATTTCGCCGATATATTTTAAATATAGAACTCCAGCAGTTTGATGAGAAGAAATTAAAGTTTGAAAAATGCGATAGTTCAAGACTTAAGACATGTCGGGAAGCCAGGGCATGACAAAGGTACGGTGTCAACTTAATATATTATGGCTGGAAGAGTAATCGCAAAATTTATTCTGACAAAATATTGACAACTGAAAGGAAAATTTGGGAAAATGCTAGCTCTTGATGGGCAAATAAAAGTTTGCTTCCTTTGAATATCCGTTATGAGAATTTATTGACTGTCATTTGTCTCAGGGTCGAGGAGTCAGTATGCATGCATTTGCTATATTCTACGTTTGAATGTCTATTAGGCTACATACAAGCTAACGCACACACATCTACATTTTATTGATCAGAAAGGCGTATACGGAAGAAGGAAATAAAAGTGGTACATATTCTGTATATATGGGAGAAGGCATTAACAGTTATACATTATTATGCGTATACGGTGGAAGGCATTAACAGTTATACGCATTATGCGTATACGGGGAAAGGTATTAGCAGTTGTATATATTACCATTTTCTGCATGCTTTTGCACGATAACCGAAAACTAAGTCTTTGAAAATAATTAAATATTCTGCCCATACTAACAGAAAAAAAGAAGAAATTAAAACTATTCTGTTAATATACACTGGTCAAAATATTGTCAAGTGGCAATAGTATCGAACTTGGACATCACGTATTTAAACTGTCCACTGGCACATAAGTCCTAGAATGAGTTTTGTTTCCGCAAACATGTTAGAGAAAGAGCAAAAGGAAAAAATACAGATCAAAAAGAGTGTATCTTAAAGCACAAATAGTATTATTTTTCCACAGTATATAATACCTTATAGTGATCTTATACAAATATTGATATATACTGATACAAAAAATTTCATGAAAATTTCATACAATGCAATGAAAAAATTTCTGTTTCTAACCAATATAGTAAAATGTACTGAGATTTAAAAACTAAAAAAAGACAAATAATAAATCGATTTTATTCTAATTAGAACGTAAAAGATATTACATTATCATTATTTTATCTCCTTTTGGTTCATAGATCTTGTAAACATCGGGTGAAATCGATTGGCTATTACCAAGGTCATTTTCTACCAACGTGTTAGTTGAGTTGTAAACAAGCCTTTTTATATCTCCAGTGTGTGAATTTGATTCTTAGATAGAGCTATTCTTGTGTACGTTAAAAAGGACATTTTTATTGCGCGTTTTGATGATTAAGTGATCATGTGAATCATCACAGGTTTAGTTTAATACTCGTGTCTTAGTGAAATCTAGGTAGTCGTATTCATACACCTCAGAGCTCAAGGTATTCTTATTTGTTTATGCCAGCTTATTTTGAAGTTCATCATTTTTGCTGGAATTTAATAACTCATTCTCTAGAAAATTACACAAGTGATTCATATTTATACAATTTCTTGGAGAAAAATATTCAGTGGATATTTATTCTGCCATTCTAAACAGAACATTATAAATTGTGTTTCAAAGATGAATTATTGCCGTTAGTATAACTACCTCAGCTGACGTCATCGCCTTCCATATTGGAACGTCATAGACATTAGAACCTGGATTCAATTAGAACTGTTTAGTGATAGGACTTATAGTTTTCAATTCTAGGATTAATTTTGGACTATATTCACAAACTGTAAGTCCGATTTCATATTTAAACTGAGTTTTTTTTAGGGAAATAAATTATTTTTGTTAAAATTTACAAAGCTTGTTGACTCCACTCTTTTCTTTTGTTACAATTGTACGAGCTTATACAAAACTGTTGTCACTTGTTGATCAGAGATTATTCTCAGCATTTGATAATTGTAGTCATGTAGGTTAGCTTGATAATCTGGAGAAAGGTCGTTCAAAGGCTTGTACGTCATGATTCCCATAAAACAGAGAATACATTTTCGTAAAGGTACCCGTCGTGAAAGCAAAACATTGGAGGGATTCGTAATAGGAAGTTTTAGAAAATTATTCGGCTAACCCTATTATTGGATTTGTCAGTTCTGGATATATTATAATTTGATATGTTTTCCTATATGATACATCCCTAGTCAATTAGTGGTTGTATATATTCAGAAAAATAAAGTTCAAGTAGATGGAGAGGTAGAAACGTAGACGACCGTTTCGATAAGTGCATTCCAGCTGAGATGTTGATCAAATCAGATACAAAGACGTTTTTGATTTTTAACACTAGGGACGTTTATACCATTTGGTCGAAAGGTAGATCCATAATAGTGGATAGGCGCTGTCTTGTTAAAAACAAATGCCATACATTTTGTTTCGGGGCAATAATACTCATTATATTTTGTTGACAATAAACTGATATATTGGAGAGGTTGTGCTGATATTTATTGACATTGAAAGCAAGATATTTCAAATCAATGCAGTATGGAGTCGTCAGATAAAAGATCTTAGAGTGCACTGTATACAAGGCTAATTCATTGACAAACAGTAAAAAAAGAAGAGGCCCTAACTGATCCTTGAAGAACACCACTTAAAATAATATATGTTCCAGCACATACAACATGAGGCTTGTTAGTGAGATACAAAGCAAAGCAAGTAACTGAGTTTGAAGAAAACTTCTATACTTAAATGTTTTTAATGAGCACCAAAATCAATGAAGACTGCGCCAGTAAATTTGCACCATTCGATCGCATGTAGCCAGTGGTCTACAAGTTTCGTCAGTGCAGGTTGACATGAATATTTCTGTCGAAAACCTAATTGTGATTTATGTAGGAGTTATTACTTATTGAGATATCCTCTAAGACATTTTCTGACATTGAAAGTACAGAGAGAGAGAGATAATATGGTTTAATAATTGTACATGTCATATTTATATGTTCCTTATTAATTGCAAATACGTTTGTTAATTTCAATGGCTCTTTAAAGTTACAGAAACTAATACTACATTTAATTACTTTTTTCAATGAAACAGATTCTTAGACATTTTCCGATTTTTGGGTTGAATTCCATATATACCCGCTGATTTTATAGTGTCTATTTTATTGATAATGTTAGTAGTGTCATTTACTGTAATGATGAGGAACTGAGACTAACACGATTGGGTATCACGAAGGCGGTACGTTTGTCTTTGTTAGTCTCTGTATAATTAGAAATGTTAAGTATTCAGGAAATATTAGTAAGAAAGAGGTTCGGATGGCTTGCAATATCGTGATCATCAGTATAACTAGTGCCATTACAAATAATTTTACTCGGACTTACAATTACTGATATCGTTGAAGTTATTGAAGTTAATTCTTGCAAGAGATTTCAAATAGATCTGTTGTAAGAGTTTGAGGCGATAGCTGCTTTGAAGAGGAGACTGCATTTTGCAAGGAGGGATTTGAACATTGGTATTCTCTTTACATTTATGATTTCGTTTCATTGCTCATCAGCCATTTAATTATTACACCATTCTAATTGTTTTGATTCCTTAATTCTTTTTTATTTGTAAGGGAGCTTGCTATGATAGCAAGAAAACAGTGGTTCCGGATAGAAAAATCCTAATCTGGGTTTGTATTAGAGAAATTTAATGAGCTAATATTTTGAGACATTTCGGAGAAAAATTTATTGTCAAACATTCTTTTGATAGCATTGATATTGAATATAGGAGTGTGAGTTGTTTTTCTTTATGCACCGTTGTTTAGAGTTGCACATATGAGATATTAATCACCCACAGATAAACATGGTGAGCTAATCAATTATACATTGTTAAAGCGGGTAGTATAAATGCGGTTGATTAGGGTAGAAGAAGAAGCCGTTACGTTTGTTTGGAGCATTGATTACCTGTGTAATTTCGTACAGTTGTATCACGCGAAGCCATTGTGTACTAGTATCAGAGATTAGATCAATATCAAGTCTGGCATGATAATTATTTCACTGACAAAAGCTAAGGCAACCTCTAACACTCGTTCAGATTGGTCAATCAATGATGAGATCGAGTTCGGATATATATATATATATATATATATATATATATATATATATATATATATATATATATATATATATATATATATATGTGTGTGTGTGTGTGTGTGTGTGTGTGTGTGTGTGTGTCATTTCGAATTAATACTTCATCAACCCCTACATCATTTTCATCAATATCTATTTTAAATGGTTGAAATCTGGAGCTGGAGGAAATGGTCCATTCTTAAGTATAGCCTTTCAGTTATCAAAAGTCTCATGACATTTCTCACACCAGCAAAACGTGGTTCTCCTACTCAACAATTTGGTCAGGGGTTCAGCAATTATTGTAAAAGATGTGCAAAATTTCGATAATATCCAACAATACCCAAAATCGCATCAGTCGCATTTTACTGATAGGCACCAATAAATTCCGAGATGACCGTAGCCTTAACTTCTGCAGGTTTAACTTGACCTACAAATGTAACACATGCAAAAGCAAAACTCACTTTTACTTAAATTGCCAAAGGTGCATGACTGAGTTCATGAAAGGATTTCCGAATGGTCTCCAAATGATCTTTCCAGGCCTCATTGTATATAATGTCTCATTGTATATAATGTCTCATTGTATATAGTCTAATTGTATATAAAGTCTCATCGATGTAAGTATCAACGCTATGTATATCAGATATTACAGTGTTCTTTAAGTGCTTGAGAGAGAGAGAGAGAGAGAGAGAGAGAGAGAGAGAGAGAGAGAGAGAGAAAGAGAATTTGTATTACTAAATGGCATTACCTTATATTGATAAAGCCCAATTTAAATTGCAAATGCCTAAATTTCTTTTGCTCTTTCTGTGAGTTGAATCCACCAAAATTTCGTAAAAGGACGAGCTAGCTTGGCGACATATTTTGCATTCTAATTTTGTTAATGCAGCCATATATCCTAGGTATTGGAAATGATTATGTTTTGGTGACACTGTTCATATTTTATCGTCCGTGCACATACGGAAAAGCAATACAATATCTGGTTTCGTCACAAGAATACATGGCAAACTCCAATTACTTGTACTTGATTTAATAAAATCACTCTCCAGCAAATATTTACTTTCCTTCTTCAAACATTCCTCCTTGAAAGGATTCATCATGTAAGGACGCTGTTTCACAGGTGTAGAATCTAATATTTTATCATCATAGTATATTAGAATTGTTGTTGTTAAAACATCTGGAATCAAGTGCCTATATTCACTTAACAGCTGTTTCAGTTCACTCTTCGCTTGAGATTGTATATATGAAAGCTGTTGGTTCAGATTCTTTGATCTTTCCGAATTATGAAGACTGGACAAACCAAAATCAGTGTAGTCCGATTACATGCCATCGCTTAAATCATAAATGTGTGGGACAGGTACAACTAAATTAACTTAATGATTTACAAGTCTCTCTCAATCAACGAAATCCTTTTATAACTTTGTAGGTAGGGCTTGTTTCTGTTTCTACCTCCTAGGAGTGTTAGTTACATTAAATCCTTTATTTTTCTCTCTATATGCACCATAATACTAAGCCTGAAGAGGCTTTTGCGGTAACCGCAAACGAGCCAGAAATTTATCACAATTCTCAAAACTCCTTTCGTTTCTATTTTGGCATATAGTAACTTATTTGTACGAGTAGATTGAAGATTAGTTCCTACTGCTTCACAATCATTTTGCAACTTATATTTGAAATCAGAGACATAGTGAAGGAGATTGATCTCTGAATCTTCAGTTGACCGAAGTTTCTCTAACAAGCTTTAATTGTTGACGGACAGTATATCCAAAAACTAATTCAAATGGACTAAAGCCTGATGATTCTTGAACTAATTCCATAACAGTAAACAACAGCAAATGAAACTCCTCATTTCAATCATTTCCAGTATCAAAGCAATATGACCAAATATTTCTATAAAAGACTGACGAATCTTTCCAATGTTCTTTGACTGTCAGGTTGATCGGCAGAAGACTTAAATTGTTGGATGTTAAATTCGTGCACAACTCCCTGTAAAATTGCCGAAATGAAATTTGACCCTTGGTCAGCTTCAATAGATTTGGTAAGGTCAACAAGTGTAGCACACATGATCAAAGCTTTTACAATGGTGTTAGTCTTAATGTTCCTAAAAGGACTTGCCTCTAGAAATGCATCATGGTCATTAGCTATTGTTTGTCTGACTTGAACGTAAGCAAGGGACCGACATAATCAACCATTATTTTACTAAATGGTTAATCAAGTGCACGAATAGGTTGTAAATGAGCCTTAGGTATCTTATGATTGGGTTTTTCTACCATTTGACAAGTATGACAAGATCTACAGAACGTAGAAACGCACATTTAGTTTTCGACAAATACAAATGATTGAATGTAATGTGACAGGCATTATTGACTTCTAACTTAGGGGCCCATGGCATTTTTGTGGGTGAGATTAAGAAGTTCTTGTCTATAACACTTAGGATAATCATTTTGATAGTCTAGAGGGCGCTCATCAATTGCGGGTACCTCAGTGGTCTCGATGTCCTATAAATGAACCCGCTTAATTTGCAAATTAGCATAATGTCACTTGTGTGGCTTCATTTTCGCTAAAAGCCCTTTGATCTGAGGATCTTGTTTATGTTTGACAAATGAAGCTTTGTGATTCCAAAATTAGTTGTCAACTGTACGAGCAACTTCTTCGAAATTGTCTACCTTTTGCTGATCAAGATAGGTCTTGATATCACTATGGACGCTATTCCTGAACTCTTCAGCTAATACAATTATCCAGAGTTGTTATAATCTTGATTAACTCCCTTGGCTAAGTACCAATAATGAAACAGTTGTTCTTGTTCCCTTGCAATTTCAGCGTGAATTATCCGAATACCTAAATCTTTCTCGATATGCCTCAGGTACGAATTCATAACCTTTCAAGATAACATTCTTTAACAACAGAATAATTAGTACGGTGTTATACTAACAGTCTATTATAAACTTCATGAGCTTGCCAATAAGTGCACTCTGTACTAATAAATCACAGTGATTTATTTTGCCATTGTGAACATTCGGCCTTTTTACTAAAAATTGCGAAAAATATGGATCTACTTCTTGGATGGGAGTGGTTTCTGCTTGCCATTTTTAATTCTTTACATTTCCATTTCCTATTTTTCTCTTTGCAATTGCGTTTCTCTTTCTTCCTTCAATATTTCCATTTTCATCTGCATTTCTTTTTCTCCTCTCTGCATTTGCATCATTTCTACCTGAAACTGAATCTTTCTTAACTCTAATTCCCTCTTTTTAGCCGTCATTCTATTTCAACGATTGTAACGCTTCCTGGATTGGATTAGAAACAAAATCCTGCACTTTAGAAGACAATGTGAAATTTTGATGTTTGCACTATGTTCAATGAAAAATGCCAGACTTAGTAAATTCAGAAACAATAAATTTTAATTCGAAAAACAATTTTAATTTTTTAGAAATTCGTGTCCCAGGCCGAGCCCATATTTATCTTACGATGCTATAGACTCAATACCAAAAGGAGCAGAACAAACAGGCTGCATTAAACTTAATAAAAATGTAACTCTCTAAGTTATAAAATGAAAACTTTGGCAGAACTTACAATATTATAAATTATATCCCGAATAATCCTTCTTAATCAGTAAAAAGGAATTTAGTTTTCCGAATGAATTAGTGGTTCTGAATATGCTGAAGTAACAGTAGTCTTGAATGTGCCAAAGTCCAAACAGTCTTGATGTATCGCAATGACTTTGTCCAAAATTCCTTTAAATGAATTCACAATAATCCCGAAGTATTGATTTAGTCAGTCATAAAATCAATTTATAATTCCATGAAATAATCACAGCAAATTATATCTAAAGACACCATTAAATGTCTCTTCAGACTGATATTAAAACAAGAACATTGGAAAATAAGGATGAATTAATTGTTATGAAACGCGTCCTTATACACATTCTTACGGCTCTATTTTGCAGGATTTTCCTATTCCTTATATGTTACAATACCACCCACCTGACATGTTTCCTAGTACCTCACATCACAACCGAACCCACCTGACTTTTAATTATCCAATGGAAAATTAACCAAATCTGTCAAGAATTGCATTATTAAGATTAATATAAAACTTTTAAACACCTATTTATAGCCCACGTGCAATCTAGTCATGCACCAAAAGTAACATGGACAACATAAATAGACATAAAAGTTCCTAAAACATATTATAGACATAAATATACAATCATCTGTCTCTGCAAGGATGAAGTAGTTATCGAATAGTCTTCTGTTTTGTATCGACTGATAATATAGCAGTAGCATATTAATAACATTGTATCAACTCTATTTAAGACAGTATGTTTGAAATAACTCGTTAATTTGATAGCGTTTCAGTAAGGTGTATATGATGGTTCTGAAATCTAGTTGTGAAGGAAACGTATCAGCTGTGAGTGTGGTTTTGCTTCTATGCGGTAGTAAGATAAGTGCACCAGCAATGTTCACACGCATAATTAACTGTATCTCAGCTGTAGGTTATTCCTTGCATCTGAATTAATCAGTGGTCCATTTTGTTATCAAAATGAACTATTATAAATTTAACTAGTGTTTCGGCTATCTCATATATTGCATCTGAAAGTTTTAATTATAACAACGTATATGAAACAGGAGTTGAAATCAAAAATCTGTTTTATTTTATCGTTGCTTTGCACATGTGCTCCAGGCTTTAAAGTTTCGTGGTTGACAAAGATGCATGTGCAAAAATGCACTTGAACTCGACCAAACTATATTTAGTGAAATGTCTTTGAACCATGACAGTTCGATTAATGATGCAGATGTTCTATTGTTTTTACGCTAACCACACAAAAATGATTATTTTTTTAAAAGCACCAGTTTTAAGGACTGTGCCGAATGAATGATCTGTGTTGGTTCTTTGCAAGAGCAGAAGTATTAATTGAAAAAATCGCACGCGCACGAGAAATAATCGCATGTAGGTATTACTATGTGCACTATCTAAAGTCAAGGTTACCAAAGAAATAGTTAATGCTGTCGAATGCTAAATGAAGGATTATTATATATGTTACGGTTATATAGCTTTAAAAGACAATCGTGCACAAATCTAGAAAAAAAGGAATAACATATACAAAACAATTAATCACACACATACACATGAATAAACACTGCTTGGCTAATAATTGGTCATTTGTTATAGATTCGGTTATCCTTACACGTGTACCTTAAAACAGACCATTTAACAGCACGCTAAATGTCAATATCATTTTTTAATCTCTTCATTGAAATCTCATCAGACTATTTATTCGTGAATTGTGACTTTTTGGCATCATTTGTTAGGACACTTTACATGTTACATAATTTCTCATATTATTGCAGAATTCAAAACGTTTGGGATAGGCTAACAGGTTCTTTTCTTTGGAAATATAGTGATATGTACAGCAAATACAAGTACAATTAATTAGAACAATTTTGAACAAAGCAATTAGTTTTACTTGACAAACACACTGTAAAAGATCGGAAAAGCTTAACAATGTCTCTAAGAATAACATATTCTTTATTCAACCGTCTTGAAAATGAAGGTGATAGGCCTAGCAATTTATCGTCTATTTTCAAATTTTCTACGACGTCCCTCTTGTTTGTCCCACCTATTTGTGGTGAGACATGTAAAAGGCACAGAAATGTAAACATTTGCTCTTTCAGTTTTAAAATTTCTTTTCCAAAACTACACAAACTGCATTCTTTAACTTCCTCATAATGTATCATTTCAACAAAACGTATAGCTCTTCTGGTCTTCATAAGATATTGCATCAATAATTGCCGCAACTGAAAGTAAGAAAGGCTTGCATTTAAATAATGATTTTTTTCCTACAGTTAAAATAATATTTTGACACAGAGCTAAGAATATCAGTGCTTTATAGTGCATAATTTTCGAATTAGATAAAAATGGTATAACCTGAGAGAACATCTTTTCATTAATGTAGAACAAAAATTTCAAATCCAAAAGATGTATTCAAAACTAAAATGGATAACAGTATTGAAATGGATAACAAAACTGAAATGGATAACAAGACCCGTACACGTATAAAAAATAATATACGAAACCATATAGATAGTTGAAACTAAATTCAGTATAGATATGGTATGAAGAGTTTTAAATTGAAACCAAACTAATAACTGAATAGTTTCGTAACTTTTATGTATCGAGTATCCATATTTTGGAAGCTAGGAAATAAATGGTTTCTTATACTTTATTAACCTTAAAATTACACTTTAAACACACGCTACAACTTAGATGTTGAAATGTACACATAAGAATAGACTACAAGGTGTGGGTAACAAATTAGCTAACGCTCTAAACATTTAAAAAGCGAATAGAAATAGACTGTGAAATTTATTTTATTTATATGTTTAGATAAATATTACACACAACCAATAAACATATATGTTAAATGACTTTAGTTCATTTAAATGGACGAGATAGGCTTTGATATTTCAGATGGTTGTGGTTTTTATGAGTGTGACAGATACAATTTACAAATGGTGAATTTGAGCAAGAACGTTAAAAAAATTGTGGGACGTGGTTTCAAAATGACAAAAAAAAAAAACTGAAGGAAGAAAAGAGGTGCGAAGTTGAACAACAACCATTACAAGTCAACAATATATCGATCCACTTAAAACAGTGAAAAGGCACCTATTATCCAAAATAATGCTTCCGTCAAACAATATATGATGGGGCTAGAGAGACTAATATAATATAATATAATATAATATAATATAATATAATATAATATAATATAATATAATATAATATCATATAATATCATATCATATCATATCATATCATATCATATCATATCATATCATATCATATCATATCATACGATACGAACATAGGATGATAATAACATCAAAAGCATAAAAAACATAATAGGATATTAACTCCGGCAATAATGTTAAAACATCAAACAATAACCTAACATAAGGAACTAAAATTTGTGCACGAGATACTGAATAAGTTAAAAAGCACATAACAAATAGAAAGAATGTTTTTCATTATTCTGATTGTTTTACTTGCATGATAATTTTGTAAAGGTCTTATATGACGTTGAACCTTAAATAATACATTCTTCTGGACATGTTTTCCACGTTATCTTTCAGAGCATTTATCAGACAATCAATCCTAGTTAAAAAAAAAAACAAACTTTATAGATGAAGTCAGAACTGAATAATGCTGAAGGATTTTATTGTCTACACCGCAGTTATTAATAATAAGTTATGGTCTCCACTTTACAACACTGAGAGAAACTAGCACTGTCTTCTATACCCACTAAGAACTTTCAACAGACGTGTTTGTGAAAGAACCGCATGACAAATGGCCATATGCAGCGTTATAACTCGTGGGAAAACAAAGTGTGCAATTAGATAGAAATTGAAACTTCTGTTGACTACATTGTCACTACCTGACGAACCTTAATGTGCAACAATGACTTGAAGAAAGTACTAACTATTTAGACACGATTTCACAGACCATATAATGTTCCTAGTTGTCTTTTTTTAAAACACAAGAAAAATTAGATATATTAGAAACAAATCAACGCCATGAGATGATATAGTGCTATAGTTGGAAATTTAGAGAGCAATAAATAAACAAGCAGCTAATTCGTCTTTCATTTATTTTCGTTTACATGTCTTTATAAGAAGTGTTCTTTGTTACCCACTAAATCTTTTTGATATAAAAACACTTAATAGTACCGTATTTACCATCGCCGTGCGTACATCATAACTTTAAACCTTTATTAAATTTATTTCCTGATAATTTATAGCTTGCAGCAAAGACAATTTCGATACATTTTAAACTTTCATTTCCTTTTTACCACACATTTGTTTATACGCTTACATTACTTTTCTTCCAAAGTATTAATAAAAGGGGAATATATCTTATTAATAAGATGGCTAAATTCTTGCATGGACACTCAAAATAATTTATCTTTGAGTTCTTGTTGGTCGGATGAATATCAGCTATTTTAAATTTTTCAATAACTTGTTTTGCAAAACTGGATGCTATCCATTGTGTCTTGGCAAAAGTTATCAGCATGTACATAGATTTATAATAAATGTATATCAGTCATTAGCAAGCACTTGCTATCATCACACTATGCTTTTACCTTGCTATAGTAACCTCTGTGATCACTCTCATTCTGTAAATCCTTTATAAATGTGTTTGGTTAATCTAATGTCTTATTTGTGTCTGTTTAAACAGACTATCGCCACGTTTGTATGATTGTTATATTTACAAATGATATATGCTTTTCTTATTTACGGAGATTTTCTATCTGTTTATCAAATATATAATTATTAATGAGTTTGTCTTTTTTTCTAAAAAAAAGGACTTTTCCAAAGTCATATCCCCTATATTTGTCTAAGGGTGTTATTCAATTGACAGTACGTTAAACTTTAATTTACGATATAAACTGATTTATTTATGCGTGTTCTTTGGCGTACCAATGAACTTGTACCATATGTTCTTCTATTAATGTCATCTTTAATAGAAATATCTCATTCTGATTGTTTTCCCTCATCTTTATACTTCTATTCTGATATCAGTTTGATTTGTTCAAACTGACACTATCGCTAAATCTTTGTATTTTGTGCTGTGCCTTTCAACTTGCAAAATTGACGTTTCTCACACATTTGTATTATATGCCAGTTTTCATCTCATTGCTTCGTTTATTTTCCACAGATGTTGCCTAAAGCGTGTACATATTGTTTCTCAAAAAGGTATAAATTTGATCAATTCAACCGATAAAATATAGGTCTTTTGGTACAACTGGATATTAATATTCGGCAATGTTATTATATCCCTCAATCATCCTAGACAATATTTCCACCCAATGTATATTCCTTTATTTGGTTGAAATTCGTCCACATCCATGTCTTTAGAAGTTTCCTCTGTTTATGATATACTTACCATTTCCACCTTTAAACTCCCCCACCCCAATTTTAGCAAAAGCACATCAATTCTCTTTAGTCGGTCAACCCGAATAAAGTCATCTCTGAAGTTTTGGGTTCACCTAATCGTCCCATAGGACAACATTGTGTGCTTTCGTGTGGATGATTTGGTATGTTCTGGATGTTGATTGATTGATTAATTGATCGAATGATTAATCGATTGATTGGCTGATTGATTGATAAATAGCTTTTAGACCACAATCGTGTTGTTATTTACTATTTCGTACTTCCATGTTGTATCACGTGCCTTTTCCAAAGAGAAGAAATCAGCAACTGTCTGTTCTTTCTTGAGTAAAGGATTGCTAAAAAGTTTCAAGCCGTGATACCACGGTCATATCGGAAGCTAATTTCGAAATGAGACATTGAGGTATAGGCCTCCAAGTACCCAACAATCCTTGCATCATTTTATGAACACATCTCAAAGCAATGGCAGGTGAATTTGGTAGCACCTATGTGCTATCATTCTCTAGTTGTCTTTCTTGGTATATTGTTAGTAGTCCTTAAATAATTGAAAATTTCCTAAAGAGCTGTTAATATGTTCCGGTATGTGTTTGAGAAACTTTGTAATGTATTTCTTGAGGATTTGTTCAAAGATTCCATGAGTTCCAAAACTGAAAACGGTTGATTAGAATTTTCTGAATTATTTCATTAGAACGTTAATTTCGTCTTCTCCTTTTGGCTTTTCATAATTCGAACATCTGGTGAATAATTAGATGATGATGAATGTTTAGAGGAACTATCGACAAGTAAGTTTGCTATGTCATGTTTGGAATTAAGAATTTTAGTTTTAAATTTTAGATGTCAGAAAAAGGTTTTCTTTTCCTTGCCATTTATTTATGCGGATCGTGTCACATACTTTTTGGTAGATGAACGAGAGTCTAAAGTAGAAATATATTTTCATGATGTTTTCCTACATTCTTTGATCGTGTGGCTAGCTTTAGCCAGGAATGTGCGATAAGTGCTTAAATTTTCGGACGTCGGTGGTTTATTAAATTTTCTCAATGTTTCAAGGTGCAATCTAATATTTGGTGAGCCATTATTTTGGGGGTCTTTTAGAGTCAAGTTAGGACATGGAATATATTCTTTGCAATTTCGACTAAAATTGATGTAAAGTGTTGAACCGGTTCTTTGATGTTTAAAAAAATGGATCGCTGTCAAGTCTAATTTAATGAAATGTTTTAAGCGTTGTCCGGTCGGGCTTCTTTAAATTTCAAAATGGAATTGGCTCAACGATGATGGAGTTTATTAGAGAGATTGGGCAGCAGCCACTACTGTAATGGTCATCAGTGGCCTTATAATCATAATCCAAGAGCAAAGAAGAGAACACATATTTGTCAGATCTATGCAGGTATATTTACCCGTTCCAGCATGTTAATATATAGGCGATTTGGTGATATATAGAACCAAATCGTTGCTAAAAATGAAATCTTGATTATAATTGAAAATGTTGGGCCACGAAGGAAGGTCTAGAGTCTACCATCTATCTGACCTCTGATACGAGAATGATTGAATAATATTTCTCCCTTTCGATTTTTGTCTCCAGATTCCAGGTTTTGGAGTGCTTAGAGTTGCCATAGTAATCTTTACCGCTGTTAACATAACGTGGAGTGGCTTTACATTCTATTTTCGGCGCACACAGGGATTTTGAGCATTTGTCTTCGTGGTGACCGTTTTCCTGACTTTTGAAACATTTAAGTGGATATGGTACGTATACCTCAACTTCAATCTGAAAATATCTAGCTTTTACTACCTTGGGTAGTGTTGGTGTGTTCAAGGTACGTATAATGAAGTTTATGTCCTGCAAAGTTCTGCCAATTTGATAATGATTTATTGAATGGCAGTGATACCTTGGGTCTTTATGCTTTCGATGGCTTCAGTGTAATTGTTTCCCGCCAAATTGACAACATGAACCACACTCTTGGATGAATTAAATGAGGAGTGAGCAATGAAAGTTACTGGTATGTAAAAATAAAGTACCAACTTTTTGGATGTTTTCAGATTGTATTCTTCTCTCACACCCCACAAAATTATCTACCTGATTTTAATTTTATTACGCATTTTTGTGTGCCGACTGGACCAAGTAAATAAATGCGGCTGGCGGTCTGGATGTATCATCAGACTGAATGACCATGACGCGAGGAAATGAATTCACGCCACATGGCTATTCATCTCAATCAGATAAACGTTTAGTTCTTCTCAAGTGAATTTGTTTTGATTGTCCGTTATGTGTTTGTTCTGCATTTGTTAACCGTGTTCACCCACCCACTGTGGCATCTAAGAAGGATACTCTCACCAAGTGCATTGGTTACACAGGTACTATACTAAGCGGGTAAAGATATATTCCGATTGATCTGTTAAGTCACCACCTAATATGAAGTTTTCTGCGGAAAACATAAAGGTAGAATAAGGAGGAAAATGTAGGGGTAACGGTGGTATCAAGAGAGGAACAGAGAAAAAGATAAAGAGAAAGTGATAGAAGTAAGGTAAGAAGTCTTTGTAAGGCTCGACCTGACCAGTCGATTTGTCTAGACCGGATCCATCCCGACAATTCGTCTAATAGAAATTATAGGTCAATGTCATGTATTTTAGAGTCACTCATGCGGCTCCCATTCACTCAATTACCAGGATCATTTATTTCCTCCAGTGATACGGGTCGGAACCCATGGCCAACAGGTTGCCTATACTCAATCGCCTCTTACGACTTACAGCGAGGACGTATCGGGCCTATTCCACAACTACGGACTCTCAGGGGTAGTTGTTGGTTTCTTAAGATTAAATCGACGTTGATGAGCCTTCGATTATACACCTAAATATAAGTCCCATTGGAGTATCCTGGCGAAACATAATGCTAGGTGCTTTAAGCTACCAATACTATCTAAGGACCATTGTGCACCAGTAGTTTATCCTGTTTTGCAATTTAAGCAGTCTTAAATTATATCCCTTGGCATCGATTTAATGTCTTGCCTGTCCAACAAATCAGACAAATAATAATAATGATAATAATAATAATAATAATAATAATAATAATAATAATAATAATAATAATAATAATAATAATAATAATAATAATAATAATAACGAGGACTTTATACAGCGCCTAATCTTTAGAAGCTCTAAGCGCTTTACAACATTTGATAACGCTTAAAAATGATATGAAAAAAAAACATGTAATGAAATGATTTAAAAAGATTAAAAACAAACACCACAAAATTAGAAACAGAAAACATGCTGTATATTTTTAAGGTAAGAATACGTTAAAAAGGATACATTTTTAGGTCATTATGACTGTTCTTGCAGTTGAAATAGATGGGTTTTATTTGCGCTTTTGAGTGAGATCACTGTGTCTTTGTGTCTAAGTGCAGTGGGCAATTCGTTCTACGTTGCTAGCCCCTGGTATGCAAAAGAACGTTGTCTATATGATTTCAACTTCATAGTGGGAATATTGAGAATGTGAGTGTCAGAAGAGGAGCGTAAGCATCTTGCAGGTGTATACACATGGGTAATGTCAAATAAGTATGTTGGACTAGAGACCGTCAGTGAAACATAGCACAGAGGAAAATTTTTGTGTTAAGCCAGTGTAGGGTACAGAGCAGCGGAGATGCATGCTCTCATCGTTGTACTTTAAGGATGATTCTAGTAGCAGTGTTTTGAACTTTTTTAAGTTTCTAAAGTAGATATTGAGATGAACCAGACATAATTGAATTACAATAGTCCAGTCTTGAAAGTACTAAAGAACACACAAGTGTTTTTGTGACATCAACTGACAGTTACTCGCGAATGGAGCTGATGCGTCTCAGCTCAGGATGTGCAGCCTTGCATATATTCATGACATGTTGATGCAATGAGAGAGTACTGTCAAGAGTGACACCGAGGTTTCGTGCTGACTGCTTGAATTTAATGTTGGTGTTGCTAATATTTATTGTCTGAGGTAAAGGATGAGAATGAAAATGTCTTTGTTTTGTAATCAGGATGGCTTCAGTTTAATCATCATTCATCTGCAACTTGTTACATGTCATCCATGATTTCACATCAGAAATGCACGTCTCTATGTCTTGGATGGTAGCTTCAACTTTAGCTGGATGGCTAGATTTGTATATTTGGGTGTCATCAGCATACAATTGGTGAGACACTGGATTATGATCTATGACACTTGAGAGTGGCTGTGTGTACATAATGAAGAGAACAGGTCCAAGAATAGACCCCTGTGGAACACCACAGCATAGATAAACTAGGCTGTAGTGTTTTCCATTTGCGGACACAATTTGTGTCATGTTGACCAAGTAGAACTTGGACCATAGAAAGGCTGTATCGTGAATGCCAAATACATGCTGGAGACGGTGAAGTGTCTATAGTGTCAAATGCTTCAGACAAGTCAAGGAGAGTGAGGACTGTAGTCTTTTCGTTATCCAAAGCAGAGAGAAGGTCGTTGACAACTTTCAAAAGAGCGGTTTCAGTACTGTGGCGAGGGCGATATGCAGACTGTACATTGCTAAAAAGACTGTTTGAATTCAGATGAGATACAATTTGGGATAGAACAACTTTTTTGACATGAATGGGAAATTAGAAACTGGGCGGTAGTTCTTTAAATCAATCCAATTACTATCACATACTGATGATGAATAGACGAAAACGTATAGGAGGGCTCAGCTAACAGAGACAATTATGCACGTCCATCATGTCAGACAACCCTTCACTGGGGAAATAGTTTGGAGAGAGAGTTAAAAGGTTTTAACGCTAGACCAACAAATCATTTAAAATCAATGTTACAAATAAAATAACAGCTCTCTATTCAGAGCTTTATACAACGAGTTTTCGAATTGTTTTATGTTAGATATATACCAATAACATACAATTATTAATCTGTTTATGTCCATATAAAATTCTAGTACGCATATCTCTTTCCGATTGGATCGACAGTCGAAACGAGTTTCCATAGATTATCAAAGCATTTGAGAATTAATCTTAAAATATAAGATAAGTTATTCTTTCTGACATCACAAAATGAATATTTGAATGTTTCATATTTAGATGTATTAATATCAAAAGTCATTTAATCTGTTTATTTCTGTATAAAATAAAAGTATCTCCTTTAAGTCTCTGCAGACATAAATCTATAGTTTTTATCATGGATTTATTACAGAGTGCTAAAAGAATATGAGATGTATTAATACAAAATCAAGCCATTGTATAGAGCTTATATGTCAAGATATTTTAAATTATATTCAGCTATAGAAAATGATTACCTTTTTAAATTATACATATGTAATTATTCATCAATGGAAGAATATAAATTTCTCACCGATATTGAGGGTGCTAGTCCGTCATTATTGGTTATGCATGGAAATCCATCTAAACAAGGATTGCTTTCCAGCTTTGACAATAGTTCGTCATCATTTATGCGAGCAGCTACCTGTAAAACGATAAAATGCTGTCTGAAGACTATTTAAAGAAAGGGTGGTAGAAATCAAATTTGATTTTCTTCATACGTTATATCATTTTGAGATTAATAATAGACAGCTGATGCATTGATATTACTCATAAGTTCATTGGTATACAAAGGTAAAATACATGACATCAGAGTAGCATCATAGCAATCATAAACAAGGAATGGTATATAAAGATCGTTGCAGCTTTACTGTAGTGTTGTGTTTGCTCATGGTCCGTGAAGACAACCAGCTGTCTGGAAGACTTCTTTGCTTCTTTTATGGTCTACATGATGTATAAAACAAATGCTACCAATCAATAAAATAAAAAAAAACAATTTTGGAAACATTTCCTGGTAGCCCTTATCTAATTAAATTCATGTTGACATCTTTTATTCTTTTTCTCTACTGTCGTAACCATGTAAATTGAAATTATATGTAGAGCGAACGACAAATCATTTGTATTCCTTTTATCATGTAAATGGAAATTTTCATTACAAATTTGAAACCTCAGAATACAGAAATGGAACATTAGTGTTCGATCTATATGGCTGTTACTCACAAATTTCATCAATTTTGTGGCACAAAACAGTACGTTTTCAGATGTGAGACGTAGATTATCTATTGATAGATGGCAGGAGTCTTTTATAATGTTCTGTTGAAGTTCCGACCGACTTGAAATGCTTGTTCCCATACATGGGTTGAGTAGACGGACCGTTATAGATGATTTTTGATTGTTCAAGATCACGACTGCCGATCCTGAAATAGACATTTTTGTTTAATGGATCAGCAACATGTCAATAAAATAAAACCTTAAAAACGAGTTAATAATTTTAATTATCGACTTCCAACGTCACGCTGTTAATTATTCCAGTTTTTTTAATGAGTATTATACATGTAACCATGTGCGTTTGTGCTAAGTTAGGTCAAACTGTCAAGCACTGCGTGTCCAACTGCAGTCCTTGGACATCAACCTCAAACGTCTCAAAATAATTGGAATATGCCCTAACCACAGACAATAGACAATTATCATTGTTAGATGAACGACACAGATAGCTTACGTTGGCACAGATTTAATACACCCATTACTCAAACACATATTTTATACATCATCTGAAAACTATTAGTGTCGACATTAAGACGAAATCTTATTGTGGTGTTCTGGCAGGTTGGCATGGAGACGTACCGAAGCACTGTGGCCATTCTATAGTTTATTTATCAATTGCTTTTGTTTGCAAGATACAAAAATTTTTTCGGAAATTATATTTAAATGAGTAAAATCTTTCTGCATATAACATGCAAATTTGAATCGCGTTTGAATAATTTTACTAAAGAATAATATTTAAACAGTTAATTAGGTCTTTTATTTATATTTGTCTATCAAAAAATATGAGACATTCACGAATTCCCATTAAATGGTTTCTACAGCCTCATATGCTATTTTTATGTGTATCTGATGTATACAAAGCCAATTTAAGTGAAAGGTTTACTTTTGAAAAAGACTAATAATACCTGTAAAAATGGTCCAGAGCGACATATTTATTATATTTAGTTAGATTGCGAAAGATTCAACAATATTGGCTACTATTCGCACGGCGGAACACGAATTAACATTTACATTTTTCTCCTAAATATTTTTGTTCCTCTGTCGTGTCTGTCAATGTTTTTGACCTGCTCTAAAATTGCCGAGGACAAAATGGGTTTTTGTTAGATGAACAGGTGCCGTCCAAAAAATGTTCCACTTACATTTTACCGGTATCTAGAGATGAAAGCAATATTTGCTGTATTTCGACAGTCGCAGTCATATCTTTCAATATATGCTTATGTTTCAGGATGAAAGTCGCAATTAAATGAGTTAGTCATTTTTTGTATGTGCTAACATAACTGTCCCATGGTTTACATCCAGTCTTGTGGTTGTTGCAAGAGTTTAGTTGATCTATCATTTTCTTTTCTTGCATAGCATCACGATCATTAAAGGAAAATGTATATTCTTCGATCACATGATTTTAGGCGACCATTGGACAAGGGTTGATTTTTAATGGGTGAGAACATATTTTGGCATCTTGTATTAAGGTCTTTGTTCGCCCAATGATCAGCTACTATTGAATCATACAGGATTATGTCTAATTGCAACTTACCTAACTCAGGTTTTGTTTTCTGCGGTACCTTAAGCATAAGATGAAACTAAATAGGAGTCGTGTATGAATAGTTGAAACTATTTTTGATAAAGTAAATAGGGAATATACTTCCAAATTGCGATGACACTCTGCTCTGGTGTTTGTTAAAAGTATAGTTTGTAGAAACACGCCCCATTACTTAAACGTGGGTGATATGTCACAACCCCAAATCTGAAACTCTGTAATCAGTAGGGCAACGTATTAATATTTTTGCTCTGTGGAATTCACAAACTAAAGCAGGTTCTTCACAATTTTCTTCTGATATTGTATCTTCTAAATTGGCAAAATTGTACAGTCTGTCATTTGATGTCTTTTGTAAGTCCGGGATATTTTTTCTTCACACAAACCTCGTCAACGTACAGATTAAAAGTTCCACTATCATGGTCGAGTGAACTGTAAGCAAAGTGTCAACTGCACAATCTATATAGACACCTTGATCCAACAAACGATCTTTCAGACCACCATCTTTATATGGCTTTTCAGTTGCTGTTGACTTTATAATCTCGGCTCTTATATTCTGGAATTGTTCTAGTCTCCGCTAAAGTTGGTGGCACTTTCAGAAGTTTAGTACCACTTTTATTCACGTCTATTTTAGTGTCATTATTAATTGGTTGCCTTGATTAAATTATTTAAAACATCGGTATAATGTATACAAATTAAGGACACCAAATATGAGATATAGGTAATGCTTTATATAAAAATCTATATATGTTATAAAAACTAAGCAGCATGTCATAAGTTGGATAGTAGATGATTGGTTATTGGTCACACGGCGTGTTGAAGGTATAATGTGAAGTGTTGGATATAACAAGACTATATATTGGTCTTGTTATATCCAATATATATATACACATTATTGATTCGTATAAAATTAATCTCACAAAATTATTCATAGCAGACGAGATATTTTGTTTGTTTCTTTCTATAAAAAGATATGCTCCTTTTCATTTCAATGTTTGATGCGATAATGGTGGAGGAGGACAAAATTATATATATATTTAAGTTTATTATTTGTTTGTTAGTTTCAATTTTTTTATTCCATTATATGCTATTGTAATGTAACTTTGTTTACTGGATCTGATATTGTCAAGAACTGAGCTTAATTCTGTTTGACATCACTGGGTTTTTTTATTTCACTGATAAAAACGTATCTAGTTTCTAACGTTGCTTCAAAGTCAGTGACAGTTTTGGTAAACATTAAAAAAAAATATTCTTTCTCAGAGGAAGTATCATTAAGTTAAGTCTAGGTCATATCTGGACTTCGTGATTTGAAACGTGTTTATTGTTACAAACTTCTTTTTTTTCATAAACGATTGACTCTCATCTGGGAATCTGTTTTGCGTTTTAAAATTCTATATAACTGTTGTATTTAAAGAGATAAGGCATTTGGGCTTAAAACATTTGACACATTAGGTTTTGTTTTGTTCTGACCAGTTTGAGTTTAAATTTAATTTAATTTAATTTCAATTGATTCTTTTCTAAGGAAATTCATAAGTGCTCCTACACAATTCCTGGACAAAGACATTCACTGGAATTCATACGGAATTCAAAACTAGAATAATATGTGATTCAACAAATAACTGTTGACATAACAGTGCTTTGCATACTACAACAGACGTCATTGCCTTCTATTTGAGATTTCGTCGGAACTCAAACACAGATTCATTCAGGAATTTTTAATACTAGGACTTCTATTTTTAATTTTTGGATTATTTTTGGATTTAATTCGTAAAATCGTTAAGTTTTTTCTTCTCATTTTTCACTTTGTATTCTATGGAAATAAATTATTTGTTAAATTGCACAGAGCTTGTTGTCTTCACTCTTTTCTGTTACTTTTTGTAAGAGCCTAGACTCGTAGCAAAAAAAAAATATGTAAAAGCCTACATGAAATTTAATTGCTGCTTTAACTCAAGAGATTTCGATATTTACGTCTAAAAAATTAGATGCATGATGCATTCCCTGAGAATAAGAAACTCCTGCAGTTTAAACACTTCCATGGCATAATTTTTACCACATAAATCACGATGAAAGCTTATGCCAAGATAGGTTTCGTTTTTTTTTTAACGGAAATTTATTTATCTTAATTCTGGAAGTGGGAGCGAGAATGGTACATAATTCAATTAGCAAAGAAGAGAATGCAAATTAAAACCACTCTATATCTGAACCAATAGAAAGGTAGATATATTCCAATTTAATGTAAGTGAACAACAAAATAAATCCAATTAACACGTTCAGATTTACTGTGTTACACGAATCCATTGTCCATGTACAAATTCATAACCAAAAAGATGATAAATTATAGTAGTTCTCATATTTTTAAGTACCTACCTATTAATTCATAAATCGTCCTGAAACTGAAAATAGGCATTTCGAGTGTTTCCGAAGTCAGTATTTCTCCTTTCACATGTCAACGTTAACAAATTTACTGGAATATTTATCCTGACACCTTGTTTCCAGAATACATGCAACTGCTATCAGGTTGAATCTATAAGCATAGGATGAATATCGTAAAAAAATATTTCGACACTTATTTTTCCGTGTTATACGTGTAGTAGTGCAAGGTAATTTGAGTTATATTGTAGTATTTCGAAAATTTACGTATTTAAATATTGGTCGTTTTCTTTACATTCCTGCCGTTGCATTCTCTTCCTCAAGGATATCCCGTCGGATTGCTCCAAATTTTTAAATCGGAGTTTTAATAACTTGTAGAGTCTATTTATACTGTAGATATATCGGACTTCAAACGACTTCGTTAATTTATTTTTTTGTTATCAGAGGGGAATAAAATTGGTGAAACTAATGCTTTTGCTAGGTATATAATTCACGGTCATGCTTGTAATTCATCAAGTCTAGTTCGTATGTACATCTCTGACTGATTGATCCGTCATGGAGTATTTTATTGATTTGCGATGAAATGAATGTCATATGTTGTAGCTTAAAAAGTGCATCAAAATAGCTAAGTTAATGTCTATTTCGATGTCAGATGAAAATGATGTTGCAATAAGAGAAATTTTGATGGTTTTACTGGAAATATTCATTTTAAATTTAATGGAGTCAACGAAAATTAATTTTTTGATAGTTTCCTAGTCTTGGCGAGTGATTACACGGCAATTACTAAACTAAAAATTATTTATTAGTTCACGTAATGAAAATGGCAGATTTTATTTAATGCCATGACCTGTTAAGAAGATAGAATATACGGAAGGCCTTTACGACGAAATGGCATTAAGTGGAATGCTCTGACTTTGTTCGGAAGGCTTTTACGATGAAATGGCATTAAGTGTAATGCTCAGATTTTTCAGTTGCACTAGGTAATATAATAAAACAAATGGCTTAAAGTATAGTCCTATGTATGCCATCATGCATTGAATTTACATATGTAGATCGTATGTCGTGTATGCACTGTCGGATTTCTTCGAGACAAATGCATAACACTGACAAAACAAGATGTAAAAAGAAGTGACTGTCATTAGCCATTTTTGTTCGAGTCAAAGCATACTTGTTATTACAATTGTGAAGTTGTATGAGTTAAAACATAATTCATTACACCTTATTTTTTATTATAATTGTGAAGTTATGTGAGATACAACATCATAATTCATTACATCTTACTTTTTTATTACAATTGTGAAGTTATGTGAGGTACATCATAATTCATTACACCTTACTTTTTATTACAATTGTGGAATTATGTGAGGTACAACATCATTATTTATTACATCTTACTTTTTATTACAGTTGTGTAGTTATATGAGGTACATCATAATTCATTACATCTAGCTTTCATTTCTTATGATAGAAAAAGATATCTTAAAATTGCCTCACTATGAAAAAGCTAAAAATATAAATTTAAATAGTGAAATGAGGTATGAAATTAACCTTAAAAAACAACTCAATGCAGTAGACAAATAGGGAGAGTTCTGGACCTTCCTGGCTTTTATTATTCTACAATCATTTCCTTGTATTCCTTCAGTGTTTTCCTGATTTAAAGCATTACATAATATTGTGCTTTTATAAATCGTACTACTAAAAGAAATGGTAATATGTTATATTTGTGGTATTGAAACATCCGCAAAAACAAAAAAAAATTAAAATAAAATAAATGTCAACGTTATAGTGCGACTGTTTATTTAGGTAGCAGCTTGACTGGAAGATTAAGAGTAAAAGTGGCAGAACCATTGAATAAAAACATCTCCACCACAATAATGTTTTGAAAGTACACAAAACATACGAACAACAGAATGTAAAAACACCTGGAAAGATAGAATGATGGCATAAAAAAGAGACAATAATATGCTGATGTGAACCAATCGGCACGAGCCAGGCGTAGACAGCGAATGTGTCACAACATACGACCTTCTGAACGTGCGTTATCAGTAAGGTCACTAGTGAGGTGAAATTGAGAAAGAGCCACTTTTCTTGTCCACCAGATTCATCGTAAAACGTCATCAAACACTATGAATAATAGTATAAAACTGCGATGTGATAAATTCCGTAGTTTTCAGAAAAGTGATACAAACATTTCACGAGTTCAGGATGAAAATGACAGTACTAGCATTAAGTTATAATGCCTACTTATTAGCAAGATTGGAAGGGATAACATTATCATCAAATCTATTGTCCGAGTCAATTAACCCGTTTGTTTGTACACCCCCCACCGATTTCAATAACGGAAACCTTTAATTTCATAAAAGTGCAAAGAACTTAGCATATTCATTCATTGATTTATATTTTCTAACCTGACTGTGAGTAAAATGTCAATATTACCGTCATCGTCTGCGCATTTGATTCTTCACGGAAGTTTTCAATATAATACACGGACATGCTTAAGACCTATTTCTAGTTCCTGGACCAGTCCATTTTCAGCAAAGGGGTGTATGAGCGACTAAAGATGTACATACATATGTCTTCTACTTTCGATATTTACAGTGTCGAATCATGCAAAGGAAAAGAATGACAATAACAATTTGCTTTTCACGTGGATTTAACACGCGGTTTCATTAATATGTTGATGTGTGCAAAGGAATATAATTTCAAACTCAATGTTATGGTACTTTACGGTATTATCCGGCAGTTATCGAATTACGTCACTATGTTGTCGGATCGAAATTTCGTCATTATGTTGTCGGATGGAAATAGTCTGCCCCATAGTGTACGGAATAAGGAGCCGTGATATTATGAAAAGTCCGTTAAGCATGATATTTGCAAGGGGATGCCAGTATTAGTGTCATTCTGGTCACAGTCAGGTTAGAAGTTATAAATCAATGATCCAATTGAATTAGTTCTGTGCACTTTATAACACATTAAACGTTTTGGTTACTGAAATCGAAAGAAAGTACAAACAAACGTGGATTTAGCGTCGGACTATAGTTGCATTGACGGCTAAATTAAAGTCTAAAAGATCATTTACTGATATCAAACATTAAAATATATGTTGTCCAATCGTTTATTTATGCTAACATTATAAAAGGAGCATCAGCAATGATAACTTTTAAGTTTAAATAGTGCGCACTATGAGAAAGTAATATATTACTTATTGTACTGGCCTTTAGTAGGTACACAAATATAAAATTCTTCTAAATTTCAGTGCATTTTAAAGATCTCATAAATTTTGTAAGCTGAATCCGCGATTTTTCGACACACGAGAGATAGAACGCTGAACGTTGAACAAGTTTGATTTTAAATAACACATGGTTACTCAGTGTAGAAAGAGAGAGAGAGAGAGAGAGAGAGAGAGAGAGAGAGAGAGAGAGAGAGAGAGAGAGAGAGAGAGAGAGAGAGAGAGAGTAGAAAAAAAGCATACCTTCCTAACGATTTAAAAGAGCATTGCAAGTTTAAGCATTTATTGTAGAGGTCATCCTATTGGTTTGTGTAAAACACCAAGTGTCACTTTATCAAGCACAATGTATTCTCTATACTCTTTTATATTTTATTTTAAATGGATGACTATAGTTAGGGCTTATTTACTTTGAGTCCAAAAGTCCTGTTACGTAGACAAATATCAAACAAATATGGAAACAAATTAAATGTAAGAATAAAGGAAAATGTGATGCAATGAAAGATTAATTATCGTATTAGTCTATTTGTGCATTACAGAAACAAAAGATAAAAAGTATATTTCCGTACAGAAGGCACATGGAAAACCAGTCGCAGACATTGCAGGCATGCAAGAACAAAAATAATACCAAAATAGAAATGCATTTTTAAACCCTAATGACGTTACGTGCAAAAGAATTGTATATACCAAATCATCTGAATAATACTGAGTCTTGTAAGATATTGGTCCTGCACATCGTTTGGTTCATTAAAACCAGATAATATCAATGTTTCATCATATTATGAGCCATGTAATTTCTTCCTCGAACTGATAAACAATATCCTTATTCACATGCGTGATTATTAATCCGATGTTCGGCGACATCCATTGGTCAATTTACTCAAAAGCTAGTGCATAAGATCTGATGACGTCACTGTTATAAACATAACACACTATGTTGGATACGGTAGGTTTACGTTATGCGATACTCTATTTTTAATGAGGCAGGACCTGATCGAGCATTTACAAATAATTCTTTTTCTCAAAGGCATAACTGACGTACATTAGTTTTTGCAAGTCAGTATCGTATTCTTACCAATTATTATGGAAATCAGCAATAGCTGGGCTTGCCAAAGTATTCCACCGCACAAGGTAATCACCAATACTCATCCGAGTCTTAGTTTTATCTTATATACACTTTTTCTTCTCAGATCCGCAAAAAAGAGCTGACCTGACTCTCTTCATTCTATCTGGAATCAAAGTGTCCACCACGTGCATGTGTTGCTATTATTAGATTAATAAACCTTCACCGAATTAGCGAATGTATCACATCATTACTTTTTTGAACACTCCCGAAAGAATGGAATTACGAGCGACTTGGGGACTGGATTAATTGGTGGCACTTCTCAATTTTAAACTGAATAAAGGTCGTTTTAACCAACGTCAGATATTTGTTTTAAAGAAATAATTTTCTTCCATCCAAACTTTAGTTAGATTTCAAGAATGGTGAAATGATAGAATTGGTGGCTTTGGGGCTGTAACGGAGACAGTTCACTTCTAAATTATCGAATTAGTGAGAAAATGTGCAATATGTCTACCTGATGAAGCCAGATTTAATCCAGGTATCATAACATGTAAATAAGAACTTAAAATTCCACTACATCATGAGTGATTTACAATGAAAAATCGTGAATTTGGTTGATGTTTCTAGAAGGACAAATTATCATATCGCTGTTTAAATGACAAACCGTTTTCTTTACAAGCCTATGTTTTTTTAAAAAATAAACATGAAAGAGCGAAATCTAACAAGTTATGTATAGCTGAAATTTTAAATTTTTTTTATAAAATGCAAAGGTAAAAAGTCAAAGTAACTTACAGAATGGTGAATAAAATCCTAATAGTCTTAAATGCTCTATCAAGTCCATAAGTATCAAGTAATCCGAATGCGTTCCATTGATATTATGAATGATATCATATGTGTACTGATGTATCAGCAATGAAAAACAATCACTATTATACAATCCCAAAATGTCTTTGAATTAATCCACAGTAATTCCGTGACAGGTATTATTTCAATTTATCTAAATATATCGAGCATTGTAATTAAATTTGTCGAGCATTGTAATTCCAAAGAATGATTAAATCAAAGAAATCCTCTCAATATAACTGAATAACTTCCAAAACTGGTGTTTACTACTAAGAATGCCTAATTATACACAATGTATTTCTTATATACAAAGCTAATACGCAATACAGACACAAATTAAAGATGGATATTCTTTCTAGAAAGACCAGAACTAGCAAACGAGATCGGATGTTAACCAATCTGAAATTATGTCAGACTGGCCTGTCAGAACTTACGCCTCGAAATTGGATCACATGATGTTTATCTAAAACTGCTAGAACTAATCAACCTTGAAACCCATGAATGGATTTTACGTATTTAATACCATAATGACCTGTTATTTAAAGTGCAAATTTACGATTATTGGGGAAATTAGTATTGAAAATCTTATAAACACATCCTCTAACTATAATCATGAAAAATGATCAGCATTGTATAGAAAGATACGTCTACATAAAGCAGTACATGTATATCATTTCTAACACTTATCAGTGACGCATAAACTTTAAATATTTGGAAGCAGATTTTGCTTTTGACTGACCTGACGAAAGTGTTAACACATTAAAATGAGGTATATAGGTTATAAATGATAAACAGTTTTGTATATTGTATTATCAAAATTAGCATTATGAATGGAATATGTTTCATCTTTGCCAAAGGAATCGAATACATTAAACCTCTTCTTTGAAATACTTTTTTTTAATTTTATAATGCACGTCATAAACAATATGAGAAGGCGTAAACAAACGAATATGTTTTATTCAGACATGTGAAAATGCCGTTTCCGGAAATATTTAGCTCTAAAGTTTAAGGGTACCGACAGGGAAATAAAAACTTCGAAAATATATGCAGTCTTTGTAACAGGAACAAAATTTAAACAGCAGAAAATTCGAGCATTTGAAACAAATCTGCCATGAGTGAATTAGAAGTGCCGTTGCGACTATTAAGCTAAAATAGTATTCCGTGCCCGGGAAGATGTATCAGCAGTACTGTAATAGCAATAGCGGTGGCAGCACTACTTTTCAAACTGTCCATGTGGTTTGCGATAATACCAATAAGGGCATTTCGCTCTGGATAAACACTTATTTTCGCTATGGCTTTCTTAAATGACATACAGAACTTTTTTCTTAAACATTCATTCAGTTTAGTTAAGTTTAGTTGTCGTACACTTTTCATAGTGTTTACGTTATAGAGTATCAGGCCGACCAGTTAAAAAAAGAAACGATCAACAAGAGAGCTCCTTTCCTCTTTAATTGTTCTCTGTCATCCATTTATAGAACCTACCCTGGGGATGACACAAAATTTGGGAAAAATTTGTGAACAAATGTACATTTCGAAATTACAAAACTCTTCGCATCTGATAGACCTCACCCTATAGAGGGGATTAAAGGTCTATACTGGCAGAGACAAGCATAAAAATATATTTGCATTTACACAAATTAAAATGTGCACTTTTAATCTGTGTAAATGCAATATAAAACTAATATCAATCTTTGGTTACCTCTTTTGTAAACTACTATCTGTACCACATTGGCATCAGCGTTGCTGTAGTTATTCAACATGCATCTCCACTTGTGCGTATTATTGGATGGCAACTATTGGAAATATGTGGATATTGTACTAATCTGTGTGTATCTTACGGAAGCTGTATATAAATGGATATTGTTAGCATATATTTATTTGACTTTGATATTCTTTAGTAAGTTACTCTGCATATCATAATAACCTAATATCATAATACATGGAACACCCAACTGGCAAATTAAAACTATTACCTATTAAAGACCGAATCCAGTCGAGAAAAAAACAAATTATTGTACAGGATATAATAGTGCTTCTTAATATTTACAATCACTATTCCAATATGGGATACCTGGTAATATTCCCCACCTAGGACCTATGTCTACCAAACAGTATAAAATTCTCAAAACAAATAAGGAATTATTCAGAAAAAGTTTCCAATACTCTGGAACTTTGCTCTGGAATAGTATTCCAGTTGACATTAGAAATCTCCACTCTATTTCCTTCTTCCAAACCCAATTTATTTAGTGGTTTCATATATGCAGTTAAAGTAAAATAAATCCCTTTGTACCTCAAAGTAGATTAGTACTTCAGCTAATTTGTCTTTGTCTGAGATGTCTTCTTCTAGTGAAAATGTTATTATTCATGGAGTAGAGTGCGGCTTTATAAATCTTCCTCTCCATTGTGTAGTCTCGTGACCTGTGACTGTTGAGGGTTATTAACCTATTACTAGGTAATAAATTAACTACGTTTGTTGTTAATCCGCTAAAAACTACCAAGCCGTGTTTGAATCAAAACGTTAGTTTTCTTGAGACTGAAAACCCTAATATGTATTCAGCCTGTGAAATTACAATAGCGTTCTTGAAAATGATATTGATCAGAAAATTATTCCTTCAGCTGACGCATTTATTGGTGAGCCTAGGTGAGATAACTTTTACTCCAGGTATTGATCATATACTTTTTATCAATTACAGTGATCCTCATTGTATTACTCATACTCTATACTGTAATCAGGCTGACAAACAACAATCATTCAATTTGAAACATAAATATGATCATGAAATCTCCTATTTGTTTCAAAGGGCTAAATGATAGTGAATACACATAAGTTATCGCTTGATATTTTGTGAAAAAATGGGAAATGGGATATTTATGAGACATTGGAGACTGCTGGAGACATTGGAGACTGCTGAAGTGAGCTGGCAAGTGATTGTTGTGAAGACATCTCGACAGAAGCTCCTTATTCAAGCCCATTTCTTGGCTTAAGTGATATTTTAAAATAATGGAGATCGTTGTCACACTTCAAAATGGTATAAAAACACAATCAGAAGATATCAAAGGCTTTTTTCCAGACTATTCCTGTGTTTGAAAAAAACAAAACAACAAAAAAACCAATTTAGCATAGTACGGTAGACTTTGTCGATCATTTACCCAAACATAAATCAGGCAACCAATACTTGTTAATCGTCATGTGTTCTTCCACAATATTTCCAGAGGCAATTAACCAGTGGACTATTAAAACAAAAGCAATTGTAACAGCTTTAGATTTTTTACACTTCCTGGCCTTCCCAAATCTGTCAAATCTCATAATTGATCAAATTTTATGTCTGGAAATTTTCAACAAGTTATACATAAATTAGGCATGCAACAGATTTTTAATCTGCTTTTCACCCTGAAAGCCAAGAGGCTTTCAAATGATTTCATCAAACTTTGAAAAACATTATTCGGTCATATTGCTTTAATATAGGAAAGTATTTCATGTTGTTTGATATTATTACGTCATTCCAAGAATCACTGGATATTTTGAAATAATCTTTGAACATGTCAGTGTGGACCACTGAAGTTATTTAAACAGAAAGTTATATAAAGCGAAGATACTTTTAAACTATGTCTTCGACCTTAGATATAAGTTGTCAAAGGTTTGTTAAGTAGGAAGAACTTGTTTTCACTCTATTCAGTCAAAAATGATATTAAGGTTTGACAGAAATATACATTTGTTTAAAGAGAAACTTACATAAAAAACGGTTATTATATCAATTTGAGCGCATGATTTCATGAAAAAAATTTGAAAATTATTTGATCGACTCACTGATGCTGATCTGACAGTTAATTTAGGTAACAGCTTTTGTCTTGCTTATGTCACATTTTCATTACATTTCATTGGGCAAAGTCATGCTAAACACGTAGACTTATATTCAAAGGCTATCTCTGAATTATCACTGCCTAATTAATAGAAACCAACTGATGTGATTTTTGTGTATGGCTGGATATTATCCGATAGTTTGTTCATATTTTTCCATAATTGCTGGACATTTGGCAAGCTTTGCTGTGTGTAATATAAAAGTTTCATTTTTCGAACAAATGTCAGGAATCGTTAGACATATTTAAGGGTGTTCTTAAATGTGCATTGTTTTTAAGCAAAATATTTCACCCAACTACTTAAACTATCTGTTTATACATGTGACTTGTAACTTTGTCGATAATTAATTCAAAAAGATAAAACTGATATATCGACCGCTCCGGTGACTTAGTGGTTAGAGCGTCCGCCTCGGATGAGGGAGGTCGTGGGTTCGATTCCCGATTGAGTCAAACCATAGACTTTCAAAAATGGTACTAACAGATGCCTCGCTTGGCGCTCAGCATTAAGAGGTTAGTGTTAGAACTGGTCGACCTAGTGTCAGGATAATGTGACTGGGTAGGATATTATGCTACATGTCTGAGGCATCACTTGACATCACTATAAACTGCCATACTGCAGACATCGCATCGATATGACTGAAAAATTGTTAAAGCTAAGTGAAAAATCCAAATCCAAATAACAAAAAGCTGATATGATTCATCAAGTTGATATTTTTATATAAAAAAAAAAATAATAAGCACCAGAAAAATGACTTCACAACTGAGTAGGAACTTTTGGCATTGTTATTGGCTTAGTTCAGCTCTTTGTCCGTTTTTTATGTTCAGTGTGATCACAATCCTTTACTTTAGGTAATAAAATGAAAAACAAAACTCAGGAATTATTAAAACGGAGTCTAAAGTTGCAGGTATACAAGACTGATATTGGACACATCAAATAAAATGCATTCTCACGTGTATAAATGTACAAAATTTGCTTTACTTTATGTATATGTTGTTTAGTTACGCCTTGTGTTATTCAAAAGATATATGTACATATAATTTTAATTATTATTGTATTACGATTATTTGGGTACTATGTACAAGAAAACTTGCTGGATAGGTATCTTTTTCTTCATGTGCGGAGGCTTTATGAATATATAATTGTGTACTTTGTCCGTGTTTCTAAGCTGTACTTTGGATAACGTAAAGCTTTATGAGTATATAATTGTGTACTTTGTCCGTGTTTCTAAGCTGTACTTTGGATAACATAAAGCTATATGAATATATAATTGTGTACTTTGTCCGTGTTTTAAAACTGTACTTTGGATAACGTAAAGATAATGTTTCCCAGCAAACTTTCGTTCCTGATTGACAATTTATAAATATAATATTTACATCAGATTTGAGTTCTCGACATTCAAGGTCGAGTCTTGTTTACATTTAGATTGGAATTGTTCGTTGAAATGATTTACATCTATTTAAAGTAAAAACGAGTCTAAAAAGAGATTCGATAAACAAATAATTCATTTTTATTTTATATCATTTTGATCAGAGTTTACAGTTGCGTTTAGATATGAATCGGGGGAAATTATTTATTTAATACGTTCAATTGAATCACTATAGTGCTTATTCTCGTTTGGATTATGCGCGCTACTTTGAGTTATTGTTAATTTATTCAAGGACTTTCTGACTTTCTGGGCTGCATCACTGTATTACATTCAACACTCAAGACTGCTGGAATTCATTCGTAACATTTTATATCTTTGGACATTTAGAAATTTTTAAGTTTTATTTTACAGTACTGTGTCTCTTAAAATCTAGCTTTGTGTTATAGAGGAAAACATTGCTGTGAAAACAAGACCGAATCCTAACGGTCTTTTTCTCAAGCTGATTTTGAATAATAGTCAATATTCTAAGTTTTACAAAATTAGTTTACAGTGGCCACTATTGCTTTTGGTAATAAAATTGCTTGAAAAGTTAGGACGGTTTGATAGATCTTTTAGACAAAATCATGTCATTTTTAATTTTAAATCATTGATATAATCCACGCTAAAATGCACAATTTATTGTTTTCAACCTAGCCCATCCCTATTTTTAATACATATCGTAAATTTCATTTCACCTATATATTTTACGAAATTTATGAAATCTCAGCTTAAAATCGGCATTTTAATTGATGAACACCCTGCAGGCATGGGCTAGTAATGATTAAGTCTGAGTAGTCTTTTGGACTCGAATTAAAAAACGAAAGCATCCGTGTTCGAAATGCACCAATATTTTATATATCGTCGTCAGGAATATTTATATATATATATATATGCAAAAAGAACTATTATACCTACCGTAGGTAGAAAAAGAAACAAAACTAAGGACAAATAAACTTTACATATCTGACTCTTACAAATATGATAATAGTGAAATAAATTCAAACTTTCATGAAAATGAGTAAAGCCGTTACATATAGATGCTGACAAGCGTGTATAATTTGCTTTATCTTGTTGCCAGAAGCTGTATTATCACAAGCCTGCATATCTCAAAACAATTTTAGGAGCATGAATATTTTTTGAACGGAGGTGTTACTTTAGACCTACCAGACAAATATATGTTTGTTTGATGCATCAAACACTGTGAAAGCTGGTACAGAAACAGTTTTAGATAATTCATTTGATATTGTTATTAATCTGGGGCATTTTTGCCATTAGTATTTATATCTCTGTTTATAGCTTTGTTCAATTTTTAGTGAATAGCTGTTGGATTATTTGAAGTCGGTATTGGGAACGTAACCAAAGTAATTAGCTAAATATCTTGTAACAGAGGTCATAATGGACAGAATTCAAAATATTACATTTATAATGACTTGGATTAGTTTTGTAAATTGAGATGCAAAGATGGATGGACATGAGCCAATTAGTCCTTATCTTAATCTAAAGGTATTGATTGAGTGTTCTTTAAAATGTGAACTATTCTTGACGGGACTAATATTTTGTGTCATGAAATCATGGGGAAGAGATTATTCCTTTTTTTGGAGATGCCTTTTATTGTTCCTGTGAAGACAGTTTTGTGGAGGGGCACATATGAAATGTGTCTGTGTTTCGGCTTTAATGGCGATTGGAATCGGAAACTAGATCCTTGCATTGGGTGTTTGAGTTGTGATTTGCATATCATGGGGTGGGCTGCTAACGTTACGCTATTTAATTCTTGCAAGGTGAAAATATGCGGTTGTAAAGTCGTGATATTTGTGGACATTGATTTATGGAGGAAAATTATTTGTACTCTTAGCTCAATCCGAGAACTAGAAGTCCTTGGAAAAAAACGGAAAACAAGGGACTTCCAACCCCGAACTCACACCTGTCTTAGATATCCTCTGTAGAGCGACTCCTTGTGTGCAGAATAATAAACATTTGCTCCGATTACAAAGCTGCTTACAATGATGCACAAGACACATTATAATCATTAATTTGTGAAAAAAAGCTTCTATTCATGTTTCGTAGGCAGACAGCAAAAATATACCCATTCGGCGCAGCTTTGACCGATTACTATGTTGAATAGCATGCCTGAAAGGAATAATGTATGAGCTCTAAAACCATTAGTGAATCTCTAACATGTCCTTCATCTCACTCGTATATTCATCATTGTAAAAAAGCTAAAACAAATGCATCAAACTGTATGCGAACAAAGCAAATCTGTTTTATTTTACTAACCTAATCGCCTTCGAGTCTTTGCCAAAAGGTAAGCACAAAAAAGAGGCAAGACGAACAATTAAGACAAAATGACATTGACAAACGTTTACAGAACTATATTTATTGGAATTAAAGGTTGAAAATAGTTCATATTGCGCAAATTTGAGTGATGATGTAGTAAAAATATGATACTGAGCAAGAAATGGAGGAGCTACAGCACAATATACATTTTCTTCTTCAGTGTAATGTGTTGTAACTGGTAATTATATGTCCGATATTTCTATATTTATATAGTGCAAATAATAGCCATAGCAATAATAACACCTGAAAGAAATACAAAATACAGACGTAATTATAGGTGAGAGAATAATGAACAAAATGAATTCATTCTTTAATTAAAAAATTGGTAGCTAAAAATAGATGATGGTGTGGTTGACCATTTGGGATCCTCTTGATTTAGGCCGTTGGTTTCAGTGTTCTATGGCGGCGTATCAAGTAAGATTTCTTTCTTTCCAAGCATTATATCACTGAAATATTAGATGTGGGATGTGAAGTGTTCTGCAACAGGACTTCTGTCCACCTTCTTTGTTATCCACTCATATCTCAGAAGATTTATTGATATGGTGTAGTTTTTTGGTTTCTTTAATATGTTGAAAGCTGTAGATCGTACATCCGAAAACATATATTACATTTTCTATTCATGTTCAATCTTCGCTCGTCAAGATTGTGGTGGTCTCTGATCTGTTGACGGGTTTTACACCGTTTATCACCACAGGGACCTGATTTGCCAGGATGGTCATGATTTGGGATTAGCAGTAGCTTTGCTCTGACTAGCGTGGTTTTGAGGTTTATCTGACTAGGATGGTTTTGAGGTTTATCTGACTAGGATGGTTTTGAGGTTTATCTGACTAGGGGGTTTTGAGGTTTATCTGACTGTTTATCTGACTAGGATGGTTTTGAGGTTTCTCTGCTGAGGTAGGCTGCTTTCTTTAGGAGGATTAACTTTAGTGTGTCACAAGATTCCAATGTTTCTGGATGATTTTGCCTAATCTGTTGTATGGATAATAGGTCAAGATTAATGGTATCGTATAAAGATTTTCCTTCTGCATATATTCTATTAGGCCAATCAGGCTTGCCTCAGCCACCAGGTCGTTTTCTTAGCCTTGGTTTATCAAATGTTCATATAACTCTTCAGACATTTTCTAGAACGATTCATATTCGGAGCAAATTATGCTTATTCCAAAGTACCTGACTATGTGGGATATTCCGAATGCAATGCTTTGAATCCCAACTACCTGAGATGATGCTGGTATTGATAACCATGTTTGGAGTAGAAATACGCCTGTACAATGTTTTATATTAATCTGATTCCTGTATCTAGAAAAACGTCGAGTTGGAGACTTATGTCGTGAATTTTTTTTTGAACGGTGTAATGTATTTGCTCTCGAGATGAAGTTGTCCAGAGATTTTTTAATGTTGCCACTTTAATTTTTTATAATTGATGACACGTATCCACTGTTAAGGTGTCAGTTCCACCAAAAGTTTACCTTCCTTCCGTTGTCCCATAAATATATTAGCATATAAGGGGCTGCTTTTGTTGACATCCCAGTTTCATTTTTCTGGAGGTAGTTTTCTTCATTGAAAGCATAGTTATTGCATTTTAAGTTTAACTTGGAAATAAGTGGGCGGATCATCTATAGTGTCTAGTGTCCCATTCATTATTACATACCTGTATCCTTTCACTTTGAGGCATATTATTTTACAAGGATGTGAGGTCTAAGGAAACAAGCATCATATATGGCAGTAATGGTTGGTTGGCTTTGCTTTTTATGCGGTAATCCCAAGTGTATACAGTGCCATGATCCAGATATCATGATATACATTCTAAACGATATTTGTTACTGTAGATTATAAGTTTCTACGCATATGCACACAATATACATTCAAAAGAACATGCCATTTAATTGTTGGTATCAAGTAATTAGATATTTCAATACTGTTGGTATATCAAATTGTGATATGCTCATTACGCATTAATGCACATACATAAACATTATTTCAACAATAGACTATCAAATATATAGATCAAAGATGAATTTCCGCTGGTTAAAAAATAAATAATAAAAATGATAAAAATAAAAATGATCCACTTTTTCTATTTAAATTTAGCATAGTATACACTATCACTGAAATCCTTTCTGCTATGCCTCCCCCCATGCATAAAGGACAAAATACGCAGAAATCTGTCGATGTTGGTGTGTTGTTCATTATATACGTATATAAATATTCTATGGCTTTCGCTGAGACACATTCATATTTGTTCACATGAAACGCGAGAGAAAAACCTCAATAACATTATCGAACAACTCTGAACTACAAACAAAAACAACATCTGCATCAATATGTTTGAAACGGCGGTGCGGAAATTACAGTTCTCTCTAAGATTGGTGCTGTGGTGATCTTTCTTGAATTTTTAACTGAGAGAATAGAGCTTCCCTTTTCTACATAACATAGATAGGGAAATTAACTTATTTTGATGGTTTTTCCACGTCAGTCGGATCCACTTGTTACTCTATTTTACCGCGAAGGCGCTGACCTTCTTTTGCTGAAAACTTGGGATTGATATCTCGCTTTCCAAAATACCAATTCTTTTCAATAGGCATCGAACCCGACTAGGGTTCGTTCTCGTTCCATTGTGGATAAAACATCTTCTAGCTTCAAACCTTCTGGTACCTCGCTTTTGCCAGCACAATAATGCATTTTCCGTTGGCAGTTATTACGTCTCATTTACTTTATTTTTAATTATGGTTTCATTTTTATTGGGTAGTTAAGCCTTCTAATGCTGACCGAAAATGAGATGACTAACACGGTCTGTCGTGACATACCGAACGCGAAATTTTTGTCACTATTTATGTTAGTGCTAACAATGCCGTTGCAATCACTCATCTCGCCGCATCTATTACCTTCTTGTCTGGGACACGTTTTATCATGCCGCTCGACATTTAGCTGCTAAATGACGACATACCATTCTTCCAGTCATGACTTTCGGACTGTCTTATCTATAGGTTGACGTTTAAGGACTACGTTGGGGTTGTCCGGAACACTAATAATGGGGTGAGCTAAACCATTGTTGAGATCTCGATAGAGTTCGACGTCGTGACCACGCAAATCTCTCAAGCATGTTCTGAAATCCGTACAAGATTGCTGCTCCACAGAAGGGATAGTACTAAACAAGAACAATATTGTGTAGAATATGAATCTCAACACTTCTCAAAATATATGAAAGCGAAAGCGATTCTCTTCAATGACGCAATGCAAGGCGCTAAGTTATGATTTCGCAAAAGATGCTAAGCATATTTATAATTTCCACATCAACAAAGTATAGGTGGCAATCGAGTGTGTCTCAAACCAAATATAGAGGGGAAAATGGAAAGGAAATATATTAAGGACGCGGTGCAGCTAGAGATCAATGTTGGCGTACTGTATCAAAACATGTTTGCCCTTGGAGCAAGAGGTCGCATCAACACGTATGTGAAGGCAAATAGGAGGGGGAAACAACATAGGCATCTAGTGTCTTGAATGTGAACGTGTATATCAATAGTGGTAAACTGGAGACTTGGTCCGACAATGAAAGGATGCTATACTTGTGGTAGTATATAATACAGCCAGGTTAGTTAGTGGAGGGTGTGACTGTTACCAAAGCGCTAGAAGACACCGCCAAATTTCACAAGACTGATAACATGGTGTGGCTCAGAAGTAAACCATGTAGCAGATCCTCCAACCTTTTTTAATGTTTCAGTCTATAACTTGCTGCACAACCCCAGTCTCTTCTTTCTGACGTACTACTAGCTCAGATGATATACAGTGGTTCTGAGCCCCTGACAACAAAGAATGCTTTTGCATATATATATATATATATATATATATATATATATATATATATATATATATATATATATATATATATATATATATATATATATATATATATATATATATATATATATATATAGTTTGATACCCAGGTCTGCGAGTAATTTGCACCCATCGCCTTGCCTGCACGCACCAACCCATATACCGTCACGACTAAGCACGCATCACCAAAAAAATGATGGTACTGAATCGGTGTTATATAAGCTCGAAAGCTCGAGCTTAGCAGACACACTCGCATGACAACCTAGTAATTAATTCTCATATATATATGCACAGTTCTGGGTTCGAAACTCGGTAGAGTACGAATTTAATTTCTCTAACCTGTATGATAGTATTCTTTGTATAAACTATTATTTCTCCCCACTATTATCAAGATTCTACTACAGAATCCAGGGATAGCGCAGTTTGTTCTTATATATATATATATATATATATATATATATATATATATATATATATATATATATATATATATATATATATATATATATATATATATATAAGACCACAGGATGGACCAAACGACTGTGCAGGTTGCCCCTTTGTGCTTTGCCGCAACTCTTGACTATTTACAACGTGCCGGTTAGACGTGGCTAGGCCGACGTCCACCTATTGCAGGCCATTTTAGATAGGTTGAAGCTGTCGTTTGGGAGTCAATACACCCAAGAGATATCGTTTTTAATCGAAAGAGAAACTGCAGTGCGTATTCCTGTGTTTATTTTGCGGCTGCCTACCATTGTAGAGGTCCTAAACGGAGAGATAACGCGCCTCACGGGCAAAACATATGTTGATGCCGTTCGTGCTATGTTCAAGCGAGCTACTTCTGCAACATCAGTGACTCGGCCTATCGGTTTGAAGGAAAAAACGCATGCCTTCAGATACCATTGTTTGGTACGCATGAGAATCGGAAGAGTTGGAAAGCGGCCAACACCTTGATACCGACGCTCAAGGTTTTCACTCTGACTGATCGGTATTGTATCCAAACCAGCTGCCTGTATACCATCTTTTTGGTAGTGACGCTCCGCGCAGTGTATTCTCTCTCTCTCGATGCATTACAGGTTGTGCCTAAAGATAGACAGTTACCAATATCTGGTGTTCTTCCCCACTGTATCGGTCGACAAAGCCAAAGAGTTCGTTGAGGTACCCAACAGCACTTGTAGTCAATGTGATTTATTGCTTCTGAGTCCGTCCCACCGGTAGTGGCTATCTGTTATGTTTGTGATGGTATTGGGAGTGTTTGGCGAAGTCAGACGCGTCTTCTTTTCTGTGGTAGATCCCCATTTAGACCCCTATTTAAAGGTTGCTGTTGATGATGGCAGTAGTGTGTTGAAACTCTTTTCTTTCATGGAAACACTCCAGGTATGTTTTGTATCTGATTGCCATATTGTCTGCGAAATGCCTTTGGCCTTGCGAATCTCTGCTTGCCTGCTTGCTTCACAAACAAAATATTATAGATACTGGGGCGAAGGCCGTTGAATCCGGCTATTGGATGGCCAGCGCACTCATCTTTCTAACGGCCATCTTGTTGATCGTGCTCAGAGTAGGTATTCACGTGTGTGACATCAGTAGGGTTAATATGCCCCAGCAGGCTGTTGGTACCGCCTACTTCGCGTATATGCGTATTAGATAGTCCAACTTGGAAGGGTTTGGGGACGGCGAAGTTGCCGTCGAAGATTATAGTTATTTTCTTTAGAAAAGTTTATGTTCTTTTTCACCTTTTGAATAGATATACACTAGTGTCTAACTGATTTGTTTTTCCACTTTGACATCTCTTGCTGCATGAGCACCACAACCTTTCAAACATATGCTAGAAAAATTCCGCGTTCCAGTTTCAAGCTTCCAACATGGTTCAACTCTACATCTCCTAAATTCTGCCGTATGTCTGGCACAATACTCACCAACACATATCATTTTCCACATATATATTTGCTTCCAAAATTCAAACAAGCAAATACCATTTGACCAATTTTTTTTTTTAAAAAAAAATATGTTGATTATCTAAATGTATTCTGCCACACCGTGTTAGGTATACGTGTATCACCTCGGGCAACATCAATATTTTATATCTGATACACTGTAGGAAATTGAAAGAGAATAACATCAAATTTGTCAATCAAGACAATTTACATATTTGCAGACAGACAGACAGACAGACATACATACAGATAGATAGATAGATAGATAGATAGATAGATAGATAGATAGATAGATAGATAGATAGATAGATAGATAGATAGATCGGTTGGCTTCCGTTAGTCTCGAGAGACGATGGAAATGCGCCCATGAAAGGTGTCCTAGTTTGTAGCTGTGCAGCGTCTTCTGTGACTATAAAGTCTCACATGGGAGTGGCAATCCTTGCTGCAGTTGCTACACTTGAAGTATGAATCAGGTCTTGGTTGGAACTGCATCCTCTTCCTATGAGATCTTTTCTCGTCAGCGAGATGTCGTAACTTTTCCTCGCTGTCTTTCAGACCTGTGTACTGAGCATGTCGACAGCTGGACTTGTCGAGGGCAAGCTCTTCCCAGGTGTTGACCTCTATTCCAAGAGCTTTCATAGCCTGCTTGCAGACATCCTTGAAGCGAAGATGTGGCCGTCCTATTTATCTTCTGCCTGAGGCAAGCTTAGAGTAGAGAAGGTCTTTGGGGATCCGTCCAGCATCCATTCGATGCACATGGCCCAGCCATCTGATGCGACGTTGGCGGAGGAGTATGACCATGCTGGGAATTTTGGTCTGTTGAAGCACCTCGTTGTTTGTCACACGATCGCTCCAGGTGATCCCGAGTATGCGACGGAGATAACGCATGTGAAAGGCATTCAGTCGTTTCTCCTGAGAGGTGTACAGGGTCCAAGTTTCGCTGGCATACAGGAGAGTGATAAGCACGCAGGCACGGTACACGGAGATCTTAGTGTTTAATGACAGCTTGCTGTTGTTCCACACTCTCTTCGACAATCTAGAGAGAGTTGTTGACGCCTTTCCAATCCGCTTGTTGAGCTCGGCATCGAGTGAGAGGTTGTTGGTGATGGTAGAGCCAAGGTAAGTGAACTCACTGACTATTTCTAGTTTGTAGTTGTTAATGGTTATGCTGGGAGGGTCTGCGTCCTGAGCCATCACGTTGCTTTTCTTTAGGCTGATGGTCAACCCGAATTCATCACATGCTTTAGCAAAGCGGACCATCAGGCGTTGTAGTTCAGCTTCTGTCTTAGTGACTATAGCAGCATCATCTGCAAAGATCATGTCCCTAATGGTTGCTTTCCTTACTTTGCTCATTGCCTTCAGTCGTGCCAGGTTGAACCGTAGACAGGTTGAACAGCCAGGTTGAACAGATAGATAGATAGATTACAATAATATAATGAATAATGTAACATGTTTGTATGTATTACCTTTCTCACACTATATAAGTCCAATTTTAGATCACTATAATGTTTTCCAATAACTCTATTTTTGTCACGGAAACAATTTTTGGCCAGCCTTTTAGTTTTCAAACAAATATATTAACATTTGCTTAATGCGTTCAATTTCATACACTTGAAAAATATTTAAAAAAAAAATAAATAAATACCTAAATGTCCTTTTAGACAATTACAGCTATTACATACAGGTGATTATTCCGTGACGCACCCACGTTCGTATCGAGGATATTATTGCAAATCTTACTGTAGATCTCGAACAGCGAGATTTTACGAGATTAAAGATCATGAACATTGGCGGAGTCGAAACAGAAGGAATATTTTTGTTTTGATATAAGAATGACACTTTTTAGATTGATCTTATGTGTATGATATACATGTTGAACATGAATTCCCTCCGTAGACTGCTGTTTAAGCCAAAGGTATTGTGAAAACAATGTCCAGACAGTGACCGTTTTCATGTATAACTATTTTGACAGTGACCTGTGTTATTATATTGTAATATATTGTTTCAGTATCGTACTGATAGGTATGAACTAGACAACCTAAAGCTAAAAGAGCATATTTACTTTAATATCACAATTATTACATTTTTTTTTGCTGTAGTTCATATTAGTTCTAACGGCCTTGAAAAATGACCGTCGATGGCGGAAGTTGCTGTTGTGTTAATCGTGTTTAAAAATACGACTGTCATGTTTTTGTTTTGGGTTTTTTTAAAAAAAAACTCACATGATATATCTAAAATTGAGACTTAGATTCTTTAGTTACTATACCCATTGAAAATTTGCAGTGGAATCTAAACGGTCTGTACTTAGTTTTTCTTATAAACAACCATGATCACGAGGCAATGACACATCGAAATTGTTATGAGGTTTGTATATTCACAAAGAGATTATTAATTTGTAGGAGGTTTAGAACGTGAAACTGAAGAGAATGTTAATTTGTAGGAGGGTTAGAACATGAAACTGTAGGTCAGAGACCAGTTTATATTTCTGATGTTTCAATCCATAATAATTTTAGTACCTTCTAACTAATGTTTCCATTGCACTACAGTCAATACTTCTGTAGGGGTTTTATTTTACTAGTCCTGCAGGTCACGACCTGGACCCTGATATTTATTTTTTTTTGGTCACTGTCTTACTGCCTAAATAACAACACTCTAACTTGATCCCAATATTGACAAACATTGGAATGAGAAGTCTTATCTTCAGAAATATCCCATATTGATGGCTTTCTTTAAATTAAAGTCATATTGTTTTAGTTGCACTTACTGTGATGTATTTTATCTTTTAAATTCAAATACTAACAAAAACCAATGGATGTTTTTTTCAAGTTCCATTGATTTAAATTTGAGTTGGCTGGAAAACTATGAAAGCAAGGATGATGTGTATTGAAGTAAACAAAGCTCACTGAACACTTTTCATTACTAATATACAGTAGAACATGTCTTGAAAAACCACAATGTTTGCCAAAACATTATGGTTTCTCAAGACAAGTGGTCTCTCATAATAGTGCACAATCCTGTATAATGAATACATTTGTTCATTAAGAATGTGGTCTCAAGACAGGTGGTCTCACATTGCAGTGGTCTTTCAAGACAGGTTTTACTGTATTTTGATTTCTTTTGTTAAAGAAACATGCCTCATCATAATCCGATTTCAGTATTTATCTATTTGGATGTCATCATGTTGGCAGTATGCATCACATGCAAGTGAATAAATACAGAGGACAAAGTTTATTCATGATAAAAAGTAATGAAGAATTACTGTCATATCAATGGCTGCTACAATCTTCCTGACAAGGAAAGTGTTAACATTAAGGATTACTGCAGATAATCACATGCGAATGTGCAAAAATGAGGAGAAATGTCTTTTGAAAGACAAAGGTTGGCAAAGTTGGACCAGGATTTCAGCAAGAAGAACTTGAAGAATATGGTGTGCTCCAGTCATTTCATCTCATGTAAGTTTACATTTCTCACCTCAAATATTCACTTTGTTGCTAATGATTTTAATTTTATAACCATTGGTTACTACTGTCAGCAGAAGTAGGGCTGAGGGGTACATTAAGATCTAAGTACAAGTTGTATTTGTACAGTTCATTAAGCTAATACTTATTACAGTAGGTTATAACCAGTTTATTGTCATGGGAGATGGGTTTTCAGGGGGTCAAGCTAAACTTAAATTTTAGGGAGAAGTGACTTTTCCTTTTGGTCAGAACAGGGGGAAATGGGATTTAAACAGGAAGAAGTGGGAGTTAAACAGGGAGAAGTGAGATGAAACAATGTGTTTATATGTATGTATGTGTGTCTATATATATATATATATATATATATATATATATATATATATATATATATATATATATATATATATATATATACATTCATACATGTATGTGTGAATATCTAGAGAGAGCTGCATTATATTATTTTAATGATGTGCTCTATATTGCAGTATGTTTTTAACAGTTTTAAGCAATGCCTTATTTTCAAGTTGAAAAATATGTGTTATATATAAAAAAATTTATATTCATACCCATTCTATTCATCCTTAGTATATGTGTTTGAATTAAAGTAAATGCAGTGTGTTTTAGATCTATGACTTAAAAAGCACATCAGAAGCTATACATTGTAATTAATTTTCACTGATAGCAGTAACAAGATTAGAATCTTGTAACTGCAAGTTCATAAAAATGCTTAATAAACTAATACTTAATTATTTTAGTTTCTATAAGTTTTGTGTACAATTGCAGTCAAAAAGATAGCTAGCACTCTTTGAAACAGCCCCTAATACATGTACATAGCAATAAATGAACAAGTGACTTCAAACCATAATGTTCTTCCTGATTTCATTGTTCATGATAAAACATTACTGTAACTATTCATAGACAACACACTGAAATACTAAAGACTACATATAGCTAAACTAGACTTTTTTCTATCCCTGATTTGAAAATTAAGAATTCATCTTGCACAGTGTTAGTGCATCTATTTTTACATGGAGGAATTCTTTCATAACTACTCACTTTCTTGCTTCGTTACAGAAATCCATTAATGGTACTGCATATTTATGGTTTGTCTACCAACTGGTTATAACAGCATGCATTGGTTAAATGTTTGCCATTACAAGTTCATTTACGGTTTCAAACCAATTTTATACAGAAAATATGCAAATACGGCCGTTAAATCTCCATTTATTTAAAAAAGATAAATTAGAAAATGCTCTTCACCAACCATATTTTTAAAAGCAAATTACTGTTTGCATATTGTTATTTAAAATTTTCATCATAAAACAGTAGGCCCTAATTCATGAAATTAGGCAGTGATATCTTGCTCCCAAAAAGGGGTAATTGGTCAGTTAGCTATTAAAACATGCATGTGAATGTGCAAGGATTTCTTCATCGCCATAAGCTGATTAGTATCAATGCCACGTAAATAAATTTGGCCTTGGGTTACAATATTGCCAGAACTTCATGGCTACATCAAGGGGGAAAATTGTAATCTAGTTATTTTATGTCCGAAAAATCACAGGGCGAAATCTTTTTCGCTTTCCTAACAGAAGAAGGCAAAGTTTATGCTTTTTAGGCGATTTTTTCACCCTTCTTCGCTTCGTAGTGTGATCCCTGGGTTTTACATTTAAGATGACCAATAATGTTTAAAATTCATTTTTTCAAGATACTTTTTCTGTTATATTTTATTAATATTTTTAACAATAATCGTTATTGTTATTTGTTTTTTTTATAGAAAAAAAGCACCTCTGTGTGAGCCAAACAGTCCTGACTGGGCATCCACTGTCAGTATGGGATCCCAACAACTGACAATCCCAGATTAGTTAACCAATGCTTCATTCAAGCTTCTCTTTGGGACAACATAGGAATGTGAAGCAGCAAGGACTTATCTTATGTTCCCTAAGATGACTAGTGAAATAGAAACTGAGCCTTAAAAGAACAGTGTCATTAGGAATGTGAGTCAGAGTGCTATAACTACTGCATTGATAAATTCTATGGAATGTGATCTTCAGAAGTTAAGAACTAAAACATATTGAAGAAAAAGTGACATCATGAATTCATTTTCATGAGCAACATTTGAAGTCAAAGATGAGAAAGTGAATTATTTCACAAGGCTTCCATGTTTATCCCTATTGACACTTTTTCATAGTATATAGTCACACATGCTTATTAAACATTCTCTGGAAAATTTGAAGCATTTGCTATGACAAATAAGAGATTCGGATTAAATATATGGATTGGGTTTTTGGCTTGAAATGTATTTCCAGCTATAGTGTCCAGGATATTTGCTGATGTTATTGATGTCATGTACATTACAAATGAATGAAGTCATTCACTATGTGATCAGATAGTAAAACTCTTAGAAGAACTATACCAATAGAAATCTGAACTCATTTGGTACATGCCAGCGGTTTTGAGGAGTTTGTTGGATCAACACCTATCTTGAAGGCACTGGCTGAGATGTCTTCATACTAGCACAATAATACCATCAAATTTCTACCAGGAATTATTCCTTAAGATGTCATAACTTTCATATCACAATCCTGGGCTGGTTGAACACTAAAAGCACATTATTGAAACTTCTGGATTTCTACAGGGGATCTAATTTTTCCTGACCACATGATTGACTTCAGGTCTGGTGTTGGAAGCATGTATGTTAGCATTTACCAAAGGAAGAAATCCTCATCACCATTGGATGTAGAAAGTACTTGAAGGTTGGCTAGTGTATGAATTTCATGTGGAGTGCATTGTTGGGTGCTCATTTTTTAAAAATTAATATCAGGATTGAATTCTTAGCCATTTATAATATCCCACTAAAAAAAAATAATTTTCAGTAAATAAAAATATTAAGTTTAAACATTATACATGTAAATTTTAAAAAGATAAATGCTAACCTTAACAACAATACTAAAAACAAAAAATATACCACAACAATAAGCTCATCAACAATTGGTTTAAATTCCAAGAATGATCATTTAAAGTGATGTGTAGTTTTCTCTACAAGTAAAATAGCATCTCCACTCCCACCAGTGAAACCTACAGGAGTAAATGTCTGTTATTGCACTGTACCATATATTTAAACATGAATTACCATGATTAAAATAAAGAAGGAATGAAAAAATATACAAGGTAAAATAGGTTCAAAAATCCACTTATTTAGAATAAATATGTTAGTCAGTAATTAGTAAATGTGTTAAATGCCATAAGAATTGACCTAAGGAATAAATGTGGAATATAATGTGATCTCAATAGAAAAATGAATAGATCTTGAGTGGTACCTAAATAAATGTAGATCGAATCTGCAGATTTGAACTTTTGTCAACATTAATTTACACAAGCTTTAGGTACTGATACACAAATTGGCTATCAAATGGAAATTTCGTCATCTGTTTCATTCTGCTTTATTTGTTGGCTCATTTGCACAAGTCCATTTCCAGAAAAAACGGAGTTATATTTTGCTGACTTGTTTTTATGAGTCAACTTATTTTCTCAAGTCTTTTAATAGGTCTCTACAAATGCTGTAGAGTCCTGTAGAAATCATACATACATAACAGCAAAGAGGATTTTTATTTTATGGCATCAATAATTTGACAGTATTGTCCAAATCAGAGACATCCATGATTGCATTCATGATTTATGTTTGCATCATCTTTAATTTAATTGAAACACCATTGCAACAAAATGGGGCATCATTTATTTGCCAATTAGTTGCATATGCATACAAACACAATAGAACATGGTTTCTTTGATGTGTTTCAGAGTGGCATTCAGAGAGGCAGTCCTTTTACACAATAATTAAAGTGATGAGGATTAAACGTTGGATGACGTATTCAAACCTTTGAGTACAACCAAACATTAATTGTTTCTTAGTGTTCATGTTAGTGAACGTGTCATGTGTTTTTGGTTATATATATGTTTTGTTTATCTATTTTATTGCAACATGCAGTATGGTGGAAGGGGGTAGGGCAAATTCCATACCATTTTTTTTTTTTTAAGTTATGGGACATATGACCTAGGTGAAAAATGTTTCACCATAAGTTTTGGGATGGGAAAAAATTATTTATATTATCAGTTCCCAATATATGCAGTTAATACTGTAATACATATTACTTTTCAACTTAACAAATATATGCACAGAAGTCTCACTAGGATTTTAAAACTACGAATCCAGGACTCCTAATTGGTAAAAATTGGACTCCCACCAGCAAAGGTTGCAGTCCCCACTAAATCAAGCATCACATACTTTCTTACATTTGACATACCGTCACATCCGAACTATCAGTTTTAGCAGCTTTAGCACAGTTCTGAATATCATTGAAATCTATATAATTTTTCCATTTGACTCCAAATTACTTGTCTGAATTTGCAAATGGCATTTTGTCCAAGTCTCTTGATTTCGAATACGCAGGCAATAGTTATATGGCAACAGTCAGAAATGAAATCAATAACAGTTGTTGCACTGGGCTTCACCAATGTTGCAAATTGCGATTTTGTTTTACATATTGGCAACAAAATATAGCATCCAGAGATATTTTTGGCTGATAAAAGCGGTATATAAAGTCATGAGTTTGGAGAGGAGAATTTCAAAGGCATCATGACAGGAAGCCGCAAACTTGGATCTAAAAATGCACAGGAATCAATTGTTACATAAATAAATCCTTAATTCATATTGACAAACCACCCTAACAGTGCATTGTTATATTATAATCCGATTGTGATGATACCTGTCCTTGATACTGTATGCTGTAATATAATCTAAATAGCCATGCAACTGACTAGCTACAATCGACTACTTTTGAAGGCGGAAACATAAGATAATTAGTCGACCACAGAAGAGCAATTTTAAAAAAAAAAAAAACCAGAAAAAGTTTTGCTGCAACTTCAATGAAAACGGATTACATCTGAAGCACCAATATATACTAAGGAGATTTTTAAAAAAAATTCAGTGTTTTACAATTATTTGATGTTGCAGCAGCAATAACAAACGGGTATTTGGTCCTTCAAAGGAAGCCTTTAGCGGTGCCTTCAATAACACATGCACATTCATCAAAGCTTGCCAGCGATCTTTGATCAGAGATGTCAAAAAAGCTGTAAATGAATTGACTTGTGCCTTGATACATATATCACAGAACTTCTTCTTTAACTTTGTATTGTATCTCAGCCACGGATGCTCAAGTTTCCAGTTGTCCAGAAATTTTTGGGAACTTTTGACCCATTCATGATGATTTGGCATTGCACTTGAAGCATTACTACAATTACTACATGTAGATGATGTTGGACTGTCAGGTATAACATAAGGTTCAGTGACTGTTGTTTGATGAATTTACACTAAATCAAAAATGCTGTTAATTTTGTTAACTTACTCTTAGGATAAGATGATGAACATGCAAAGTCTAACTTGCATTTACCCATGATAAAGTTGCACTTTTGATGGTATATAATTCTGACAGATGTTTTTCCCATTTGCTTTGTATTTATACACAGCAATCAGTACTTCAAAGGTAATCAGTTTTCTCTGAAGTTTTACATTTATTGGAATATATATAAAATAAACAACAGAAGGATTAGCCTTTTTTCAATTAATTGTAGCTGTTTCTGTTGGTATCCTCACATGTCCTTTGATTGTAGGTATAGTCCTGTAGCATGATTGAGCCTTTCAAGGCACACAAAACTCATGAACATAATTGGATTATGTCCTAACAATGCACTGTAAAGATAGGTTTGTCCTTACAAACAAAGGATTTATTTATGTAACAGATTCCAGTGCATAGTGTATGCAAGTGTGTGGCTTTATTTCCTAGTCCCTTTAAATGTCTCCACTCCAAATCCTCGACTGGAATCTGTTACATAAACAAATCCTTTGTTTGTATGGACAAACCTATCCCTTAGATTTCACAACGATGCATAAAGGTCTTTGTTTATTGATCCTGAATTACTATGTAGTGTGTACTCTCACAAGATAAGGTTTTCTCAGATAAGTAGATGGGATTAAAATAAATATCTCTTTCCAGAAGAATTGTTTTTGTAGCTAATGGCCACCTAGGGTAAATTTAAGTTTATTTTAATGATATTTGGAATTTGTTTTCCTTTGTAATATTACAGGGCTTAACCTTGGATAAATACTGAATTCAATTGGAGCATAATACTGCATTCAATTGGAGCCTATCATAAGTACTGCTTTGTTGTCAAAAGGTTTCAGACCAGTTTTGATCATTGTCAGTTAATTGGATGACATTCATGTAATTTTTTGTTCCAAATTAAAGAGCTGCCTTGCTTGGTTCACGGCATTAAAAGGTTGGTGTTTGTACTGGTCATCCTGGTGTCATGATTATGCGACTGAATGGGACATGATGCTACATGTCCGTACATGATACCCCAGTTATAGACATCACTATAAACGGCCACTCTACAGACATTAGAGTAAAATGACTGAGAAGTCTTTAAAACTACCTTAAAAATCCAAATGAAACACACACACACACACACAAACACACACATGCACTCTTCAAATTAAAGCTAAAAAATGGAGTAGGATATCTATTGTGTTTTAGCAAGTGACTGCATTCACAAATGGATGATATCTTGTTTATAGATACATCTAATGAACAAGTAAACACACAGATCCAGTTCTTAAACAATTAAATATTTCATCTAAGAGATTTACAGGGTACATAAAAGAAAGAGAATATAGTAAAACTTGTCTTGAGAGGACACCCTACAGAAGCAGTCTTTTTAATACAGTTGCTCATAACTGATTTGTGCAGTCAGTAATATAGGTAATCATTTGCAGTAATAACTAAGGTGGTTTTAATTGGTCTTACAGTGAAAATATATATTTTAAAGACAAATGATGTACTTGACCATGGCATTTAGCTCGATGAAGAGATTTCCAAGTATTATGATCAGCATTGTGTAGATTTTCACAAAATATAAAAGCAATACTTTGAACTGACTCTGTATTTCCATAACTATTCCCTTGTAAGAAAGAATGGTTAATTGTAATTGGTATTCATCTGGATTTGCACTACTACAGCAGATAGTGATGAACTTTAATCTGATTTAAAATCTACAACAAAAACACTAAATTCATAGTCTGTAAAATATGGAAACTGGTAGCAAGCCAAATATTTTTTTTAAATGTTACAGCGATCTTTACTTTTTAAGTGATCGCAGTTACAAAAGGTTATAGAGGTACGTGGTATTTATAGCTTTTTTTTCTTCTCAATACAGTCATTCATAGAAGTGTTTATAAGCATACTATCATATGTGGTCAGAATTTTTGAAAATTTCTGCTGGGTACTTGACAATCCAAGATACCTGATCTAAGGGAAATTGTATTAAATGTGACACTGAAGTGCTTTGTTGTAGGGTCACACATGCCAACCCCAGAGAGAGGCATATGCCTAATTTATTTCTAATATTAGTGGCAAAAAGGCATAATCTGAGCATTAAAAACAGCAACCTATATATTACATGCCTTTATTACAGAATACTATGAATGTACATATTTTATTTAACGTACATTTATTTTTACTGCTTTCCTCAATCTGCAGTTAAAATTTTGGCACAAATCCATGTGGATTAGTAGTTAATACAAGAGCATAGACGAATGAAACTGATAAATTATTTATGCATAACACTCACTTTAACTAGTCTTCATGTCAGCAGCAACTTTCTCAAGTAGTTGTAAAGTCCAGAAATGATTACTGTTGTAGTATCCTTGACCTGCCATTGTTTATCCCTTGATGACCGTACCATGCAGTATGATTTAAGTTCAACAAAATCCCTCTCCTAACATCTTTCAGTTATATAAAATCCAATAGTAACATCAACACATCCCTTTTTTATGATGTCTGACACCTTTTTTCAGTTTAGACTGGTCCACTGTATGTAGTATCAAAATAGAATGAATTTATGACAAGTGGTTTTTTTTGAACAGTTGAATGTAAAATTAATGCAAAAATTACCATATTTACAAATGTGTTCAATACTTATTAGACATATTTTTTCAGTGTTATTATATAACAAATATTTCCCCAGTATTTAAATATTCAGTGAAAAATTTAATTCTGTATAGTTGTCCATTTCGTTCATTTTTTCCTAACTTGGTGTAAGAAGTGCATCTTATGATAACCAGGTTTTTGTGTTGCCTTTGCTGTGACAAAAATATTTGCTTTGTGTTTCCTGCTATTAAAAAAAAAGATTTTAGTAAACAAAAATGTGAACAGCGACCTCTGACTTGAACAGTTAATACTTGCTCCATGGACATAAACTTGAGGCAAAAGTACTAGTTAAACCTGACATTTATAATGAGCTTTCTTTTATTTGAATTGTAGTATTATTTAAATTGTATTTAATAGAATATATCTCAGTCAGTACTTATTGTTCCTGTCCACAAAAGGTATTAACCTAGTTAATGTCATCAGGATCTCCACACAATCATGTTTAAGTCACAAGAAAAATGATGCATGAACCATGGACAGGCATGAAGTTAGGATTATCTAGTTTTAAATATCAGCATTGATTCTTGTGTGAGAATGGAGAGAACTGTCCTCCCATTTGTTTTATTAGGTATTACCTGTATGACAAGTATATTGTAAGCAGCCATATGAGCCTCTGTGATGATGAATAAATATGCACATGACATGAGCCTTGAACTGTAATCATTATTCTGTGTCTCAATCTGAACTTTCAATACTTTTAGTTTTAAATAGGCATCCAGATGTTCATTTTTTTTAACCTGGGTATTTAATTAATCAAAAGGTACATGTTGGCATCTTTAGTGGTCATGAATACAAAGGATTAAACAATGGTCAGATGTGTTTGATACCTTTTTTTGTGGTCATTCATAGCAGTTTCAAAAAGTATTTTTTGCCAAAATATTGTGATTGCTGGTTATTTTCTGCAGATGATTGCTTGTGACTGCATTTATAGAATAAAATCTACCTTTGCATTTTGGTTGGTTGTAAATTATACATAGTCACTTAAAACAGGTTTAAAACAAACCACTTATTGTAATTTCAGAATTTTGTATGTGTGCACAATATTTAGTGCAGTTTTAAAAAAAAACTATATTGGTTTAAAGAAGGATGAATCAAGTTAAATCAAATAATGCCTGACATTTTCATTGCTTTGATGCTGTGTTGTTAATACCTTTTTCTGCTTTATTTGATTATTGATTATTCAGATAAGAAGCTAAACTCCCAGAAGATTTGGTTCATACATGTAGATCAATTATTAATGAAGAGAAGATGTGCATGAATGGAACAATTTCCCCTAAAGTCACCATAACTCTTTAGATAAATCCATAGAACATCATAGAGAAAATGTAGGACATTCAGGTACACTGGAGATCATAACTTAATCTTGAAGCCATCTACATAAATGATTGACACTTGTATCATCCCCTTGTGTGTATAACATGAAATCATGCATTCTTGACACCTATTGTACCAAACAAGGGAGACACAAGAAGAGGAAAGTATGGATGCCTCTTCAATCACAAATGTAGCCCAGGTCTAATTATACAAAACTCTTTATAGCTGTCATATTTAACCATCATTTTGATATGCAAGTTTCAGTTGGATCCAAATGTATCAAGATAGTAGACTTAAGCCATGGTGATTTACGTTTTTGTTTAGAATAGTGGTTGGAATGTTCGACAAAACAGTAGAGAATACAAAACTAACATCATACCATCATTTGAATTATAATTCAGAAAAATTTTACTGTGACATTAAGAGTGGCATTCCACCAATCAAAAACTGCATTCAATTTGCAGTTGACTCAGCTTTCATTGAGTCCACTTTATCAGAAATTTGACATAGGGATTGCTTTGGTAACCATATTGCATCTATCCATTTGTCCATCCTTCCTCACCCAAGACTTACCTCAGTGTTAAAGTTTTTTATGTGGACAGTTTATAAAGCCAGTTGGTCACAAGGGTTATGGTGATACATCTTGATCAATTTACCAAAAGATTGAGGGGCCTTAAATGTGGGTTGCCTTATAAGTGGTCACCTTATATTGGGTTATTTTATATGTAATTTTACACTGATCTAATATGAAATGGAATCCATTACGATACCTGCATTATAAAAGGGACCACCTTATACTGGGATATTTTATACATTATGTTAATTTGAAGTAATGAAATGAAATCAATAACCATACCAGTTTTAAAAAAGGGACTACCTGATATTTGCATATTTCATACATGATAATGACACCAAAAAATGAAATGGAATTTGTTATCATATATGTTTTATGAAAGAGACCAACTAATACTGGGGTATTTTTTATACGTGATATGATATCTAATAATGAAATGGGGGCCTATGGGCCGCTCTGGTGGCCTGACTGGTTAGAGCATCAGTCTTGGATGCATGAGGTCATGGGATTGAATCCTGGCAGAGTCATATCAAAGACTTCTATAAATATTACTAGCAGCTGCCTTGCTTGGCACTCATTATTAAGAGGTTAGTATTAGGACTGGTCATCCTGGTGTCAGGATAATGTGACTGGGTGTGACATGATGCTCCATGTCTGTGGCATGATGCCCAGTGCTGGACATCACTATAAAATAGCACACTGCAGACATTGTAGCAATATGACTACAGTTGTTGAAGCTATGTTAAAAATTATATAAAAAAAACCCCACACAAATGGGATCCATTATCATATTTGCCTTATGACAAGGACCACCTTATATTGTGGTATTTTAGGTGTGATATTGAAATGGATTTCATTACCATGCCTGCCTTACTAGAGATCACCTTATACTGAGGTGCCTTATAATGAGTACTCAGTGAAGCATTATACTCTGATAAAATTAATCAAATTGGACATAGTTGATAAACTATAACAAAATCTGTGAAACTTGTTCTAGTTTAGATTTAGTACTGAACAAGAGTAAACTTTCAGATCTTTTTTGCTATACCATTGTTTGTGGGAGCCATCCAGATTGACTGCTGTTTAGGTAGTCAATTATTTAGGGTATTTAAATAACATGAAATAAGAACAATTGTCATATCTGCCACCTTCCATTGGGTATTTTTTACATAATGTTATTATTAAATAACATGAAATGGGATCATTGGTCATACCTGCTACCTTATATCAGATCTTCCTTACTATTCCATTATTTGTGGGAGCCATCCAAATGGACTGCTTTTTATGTAGTCACCTTATTTGGGGTATTTTATATTTAATATTACTATTAAATAACATGAAATGGGATCAATTATCATACCTGCCACCTTATATTAGTGTATTTTATACATGATAATGAAATGGAATCCATAACCATACCTGCTTTACAAAAGGGGCTGTCTTATATTAGGGAATTTTATACATGATAATGAAAGAGAATCCATAACAATACCTGCCTTACAAAAGGGGGGGCTGTCTTATATTAGGGTATTTTATCATTGATAATGAAAGGGAATTCATAACCATACCTGCCATACGAAAAGGGGCTGTCTTATATTAGGGAATTTTATACATGATAATGAAAGGGAATCCATAACCATACCTGCCATACAAAAGGGGCTGTCTTATATTAGGGAATTTCATACATGATAATGAAATGGAATCCAAAACCATACCTGTCTTACAAAAGAGATGTCTTATATTAGGGTATTTTATCCATGATAATGAAAGGGAATTCATAACCATACCTGCCTTACAAATGGTGCTGTCTTATATTAGGGTGTTTTATCCATGATAATGAAAGGGAATCTATAATGATACCTACCTTATATTATGATAATGAAATGGAATCCTTAGCTATTATAACCTGCCATGCAGTAGGAAAGGGACTGTCTTGTACTGAGGTGCTTATAGTCCGAGAACACTTCACCATGTTAAAAATTTGATATATTATTTAAAATGCAGATAAGTTTTATTCCATTATCCTTTTGAAAACATAGATTTAATGCAGAACTGAAAATTATGAAAACTTTACATTTTTAATTGTGCAGAAATCGGATACATCCCTCTTGGCACAGTTCTACTTTGCTGATGAGGAACTAAATTCAGTTGCAGCAGAACTGGACAGTTTTGATGGCAGAAAAGATCCAGAAAGATGCACCAATTTGGTAAACAAGCTAAGAGCATGCCAAGACCATGTTCTTACAATCATACAGAAAATTATGGAGGAAGCAATTCCAGGCAAGCGGGCCAGCAGAGACTATCGTATCAAATTTCCTGATGATGTTTTGCAAGAAAGCTTGGCAGGACAGCTTTGGTTTGGAGCAGAGGTGAGTATCTTGCAATATGGTCAGTGGTGGGCACCTACTAGCAAACTGATGGGCAACAAGATACCAAATCTTCTTACCCATCAATATCAATATCTCATATAAATTAAATAAGTGGGTCAGTAGGAGTGTCATTTAACACTGATGGTGAGTTAGTAGTATGGTATTGCTCACACCCACTTGAACTCTTGTATTTGGGGAATATTCAGGATATGGGTATGAAACCACATACTGAGCAAAAAGAACTACAGTTAATGAAAATGAATAGAAACATTAAAATATACATGAACTGTTCAGACTAAGAGGGTTGGTACACTCAGATGCAATTGTGGTTTATTTTTTTTTTTTTTTTTTCTCATCTCAGAAATATGTTTCCAGAATAAAAAGGTGGTCACATTATGATTATCCATTCTCTGGTTGGCAGGCTGGTGATTCCATACTGTTCATAGATGTGTTTAGAAGGAAGCACAGTATTGAGGTTGTTAATATGATTGTGTATCAAAACATAATGTTTTATTGTAAGTGTGCATAAATTGATACTGTCAAGAACAATTTATATATGACATGAATCTATTCCAATAAATCTTAAACTTTGTTAATCCATGAAGTCTGAAACTGATTTTCTTTCTTGGCATTATTACTCAGTTTGATTTAATTGTTTCACAATAGTTTATATGTATGAAGACTTTTTTTGTAAACTTTGACCTTAGATTTTAACGAACACTTGTACAGTGATTGTACTATTCTTTTAGCAAAAGCCAACAACAATTTCCAAAAATCATGAATACTATCAACTATGGTGTATCATGGTTGAAGAAGATATCTTTATATTTATTTTTTTCTGTAGATGTTAAGATGTCTATATTGTCTATTTTGTCCGCAGTTTCTTGTTTTCAACAATAATCTGTATCCTTTGTATTGTTATTTAACTATATATATATATATATATATATATATATATATATATATATATATATATATATATATATATATAGTCAAATAACAATACAAATGATACAGAATAATGATGAAAAAAAAAATTATGAGGACAAAATAGACAATGAAGACATCTTAACATCTACAGAAAAAAAATATTGCAAACTAAGGATGAACACAATTATTGAGAAAACATTGAGAATGAGGACATTCATAAATAATGGACAAGTACATATTTTATATCTAGTCTGATTGATTAGTGCAAACAAGGGACTTGCACTACTAACAAAATTACGAAGACTGTGAACATTATAGCACATCATTACTAACGACTACATGTTTGCACATCTTGTCTGAATTCACAATGCAAATCAAGGACACACACTATTGACAAATTAACTGAGACTGTGGATATTGGTATGTTATGGACAATGAGGACATAGTCACATCTAGTCTAGTTTGAACTATCAATACAAAGTAATGAAACACTATTGACAAAATCACAGATGGTGGACAACAAAGACTAACACATCTAGTCTGAACTATCAATACAAACCAAGGATGCACACTATTGAAAAATCACTGAGACCGTGGACATTGGTACATTATGATCAACGAGGACATGTTTATACATCAAGTCAAGTCTTAACAAGGATGCACACACTATTGACAAAATCAAGGAGAATGTGAACCTAGATATGTCATTGAATAACGAAGATGTATATACACATCTGGTCTGGGCAATTAATGCAAAGTAGAAAGACACATGCTATTGACAGTATCACTGAGACCATGGACATTGGTACCTCATGAACAATGGTGATGCATTTACATATGTAGTTTGAAATATAAATAAAAACTAAGGATGCATACTATTGACAAAATTACAGAGACTAGGCATTGATACGTCCTGGAGAACAAAGACGTATTTACACATCTAGTCTGAACTATCAGTACAAAGTTGAGATGCACACTATTGACAATATAACAGAGATCATGGACATTAATTAGTACCTAACAATGTTGACGCAATTCACATGTAGCCTGAACTATCAATCTGAACTAAGGATGCACACGTCTAATCAGGACTATTAATACAAACTAAGGACACTCACTATTGACACAATCACAGAGACCCTGGACATTAGTACATCATGACCATCAGGGATATGTTTACACATATAATCTTAACAATCAATATCAATTAAGGATGCACTATATTGACAAAATGAAGGAGATTGTAGACATTGATTCTTCATGGACAACGCAGACTTACACATTTAGTCTAAACTATCAATTCAAACAAAGGATGCACACTATTGACACTCACTATTGACAAAATCACAGAGACCGTGGACAATGGTATGCCTTGGACAACAAAGACTCCCACACTGGTTTGAACTACCAATATAAACTTATATATTTTCAATGGAATTACTTGTAGATTCAATGTATATGATGAGATTCGAAGGTGAATACACTTCCTCGATAATATTTATGCTATAATTAGACATGTACATGTACAAATGCATTGGTCTGTGAATAAAGTAAAATATGACACATATCCTTTGTCTTCACAACAGGTGCATGGTTCAGCATAAAACTGGTCGAATTTAATATGCATTGATTTAAGATGGTAAATGTGCCAATGTAAATGTGCCAATAAAGCATATATTTTTGTGCCTGCATTTATTACCTACCTTATGCACTCCCGCAAATTTTATACATACATACATACCTCAATTCCCAACTATCTCTGTACTGAAGTGCCTTCAACATAGAAATTAATAATTTTAGTTGGATATTTTTAGTGTCATTTTTTCCCAGTAAACTCAAACCCCTGTTCTTAAAAACCAGAACATAATTTGATTATAAATCTCAGTTTTACACTCGTAGAACTGCAACTCTCTTTGAACTTGGTAATTGATTTTTAGCAGCTAAATTCCTGACACGTGCTCCAACAGATTATGCATAGCAGTACTGTAGTATGCTTATCAATAAGGAAATGTATAACAAGCACATGTTCAGCCAACACCAATTAGGGCTGTGTGCATGTTAATATGAATGCATTTGATTTCATTAGGTTTAGACAGAACAGAACATTTTGTTCTTGCAAATTTTAAATTGAGAAATGAATGTATATTTTGTCATTTGTTAACAATCTGAGAGAAGGATGATTTTTGTTTCCTTCCAGGTACATTAGTATGAAAGAATTTAGAATATTATATTATAATTTGATATAAAAATATTTTCAATTCATTCATATGTACTGCATGGTTCAGCATAAAACTGGTCGAATTTAGCTGCACTGCTGGCTTGACCTCTGTTTAATGTTCGTCCTACATCATAAATATTCTATCGCAGCTAGTAGTAAATTGACATGGAAACAACCATTACTGGCTTTGCTAATCAGATCTAAATTTAGAATCATTTTTTACTTGTGAGTAAATTTTCTCTTTTAAAAATGTAAAAAACATGTTATATGTAGATACTTTTAAAATTGTGTGAAAACAAATGAATAAGAACATGAAACAGTGACACATTTGGGTTAAGGTATAAACTTAACTTGGATGTGATAATACAAAAACAAAGTTCTTTATGAAGTATAGTGCCATTGTCATACATAGATAAGAATGGAAATTTCATAGTAAAAGAGAAATCAGAAACCTGATGAAAACATTAGCATTCATATTCCTTGTTTTTATTGTGGGAAGAGAAACTTGTGCAAAGATGTGTTTTAGAAATATAATTTGCTGCTTCCTACATGTGGGTACCTGGCTAAGAGAAAAGTGTCAATACAAACTGATCAGGTTGATTGTTGCATGATCTGTACACAGTTGACTTATTTCAATAAAAATTAATTACTTGTGGTGACGTTTGTTTGTCATATGGGTATGGGTGCGTACCAGCAAGACGATGGTTGCTGTAATTCATGGACCCAAGTTTGAATCTAGGTAGAGTACAAATGAAAAATCTTCAAACCAGTAAATGTATTATAATATTCTTTCTCCATGTCTACAAATTCACTTCATAGTGTCACATACCCTTCTGTACTGTCCATTGATAGCATTTTCCACTCTGGTAGGAATCTTAAATGACAGTGTACTTAGATGATAATTAATTACTAGATAATTAATTGCTAGGTGGATATGTGAGTCTGTCATCTATACACAAATATCTATATTAGTGACTCATTGGCATTCTTGTTTTGGGATGAGTGCTTGATCAAGGGGTGTATGGTTGCCATGTGTTGACAGTGTGTTTGGTGCTATAACTCATGGACACTGGTTTGAATTATCAGCAAAATAAAACATTTTTCAATCTATATTATACTAATCTTTCTCCATATCTAAAAAAATCACTTCAAATGATCACGCATCCAGTGGAGTTGATGGTTGGAATACATATCTCTATTCAATTGTAAAATTGTAATATTTACGTCTAGATATTTATGCTGTTATATGTTCACAGTAACATGTGACTGAGTAGTCATCATAACAGGCTGTGTGATCTAGAGCTGTGTGATCTAGGGCTGTGTGATCTAGAGCTGTGTGATCTAGGGCTGTGTGATCTAGAGCTGTGTGATCTAGAGCTGTGTGATCTAGAGCTCTCACTGTTGCAGATCACTGCCATTTCAACTCTGCCTGTTTGGGTTCCAGTCAAAGGTTCTGCCCTTGTGGGTACGTGAGAAAGTTTGTAGGTAACTTCCAATGTGTCAGTGTTTCTTTGAATGTTTTTTTTTCTTCACATTCTCCTTCACTAGCTGTTATATATATAGCTTGTCGTGTGTTGAAAAAATGGCCTTAAATCCTACATCAGAAGGTGTGGCTTGAAATGTCCCTTACCCAGGCTCACATCTCTGAGGATGTTGCACATGCTTTTGTTAGAAGAATATGCTGTGTGCATAACATCTTCAGTGGCTTCTAGGGTGAACAAATAGTTTCTGAAGTTGACTTTTATTACAAGTTATTTCAAGAAGAAAAAGGAAAAGAACTTTGGTTTTTGTCAATTCATTATGGTACTTCTACTTTCTTAGCACAAAGATGTTTATTTGTATTCTAGGTATTTTATATCCCGTTGCATGGACCAACAATTTGTAGGTCCTGATTATTTTGGCTACTGGAGACCATGGAAAACTTTGTAGAGGCAAGCTATGTAATTTGTAAATATTACATTTTTGTTGTAAAAGAGTTTCTGTAGGTTAGTAAAAATACAAAATTTTATTTTGCCTATGTTTATACATGGCTTGGGATAAATTTCATTGTTTCAATCTCAGCAATGAAGTCTGATTTAAAGCTTTTAAAATGAACTCTGTTTTGTGTAGTGCATGTATATATTTTCTTATACTAAATAAATAATATAAGAAATGTTTTTTTTTTGCTCTTCTAAATCTTAAGAAATGCGGGTTACAAACATCCTTTTAAATTTTTTACATATAATTAACCAATCATGGCTACATGTGCAAACTGAGAAGAACTTGCAATTTGTATCAGGGCCCTGAGTGGCCAAGTGGTCTAAAACGCTGACTGTTACGGATCACTGTCATCTCACCTCTGCGTGGATTCGATTCCAGGATTCGGTGAATGTGGATATGTGAGAAAGCTTGCCAGTAGCTTCTCGTGGGTCGGTGGTTCTTTCCAGTGGTTTCCTGGTTTCTTCCTCCACCATTAATACTGGCCGCCATGTATAGCCTATCTTGTGCTGAAAAATGGCATAAAGCCCCAGAACAACAGCAATTTGTATATAGCCTGTGTTGTGTTATTTAAGATTGTGTCTGACAGTACTTATTCAGTTTCTTGCATGATGGGTGACACTGCTTTATGAAACACACTGAAATATATTGTGAAGATGGATGCAAAATCTCCAATATCTTTAAAGTTGGCATTGTGTGGTACATTAAATTTGGTAGCATCCAAATTTCTTCTGTGTTCAGAAAGTAGAGAGACTGACCATACAAATAGGACTCCATTCATCCATTGAGTTTGCAAGTCTTAAGTTTGAGACACTCAGATAGTGTAAGTTAGCCACCAGGAAGACAGGGGGTACATTAGTTATGAAAAGATAATGTGTGGTTTGTTCAAATTGTAGTTTGCATGATGATTAATACTGAGAGTGTGCAAATGGGAATCAACATTGTTGTAGATTACATACTGAGGTCTCAGAAACACTTAATCACATGTATCTGGATGCTTTTTTTATCTGAGACACAGAAAATCACTTTGGCATGAGTCTTTACGCATGTAATAGGTGGGCCGTAAAATTCAAAGACATACCATTCCTGCTTCAGTCAGCTGCTTAGTGGGAAAATGTGTTCATCAATTAACTATGCTAATATTTACAATGACAGTAGCTTCTCATGGGTTGGCGGTTCTTTCCGCAGATTTCCCCGTTTCTTCCTCCACCATTAATACTGGCTGCCATGTATAGCCTATTGTGTGCTGAAAAATGGCATTAAGCCCCAGAACAACAACAACAATGACAAAATTGACTAGTTTGCAGCTGGATGGGAAAATATACTGATATATACAATGACAGAATTCAGTAGCTGAAAGATCCTCTGATGTACCTGTAGCCATTATATTATAGAGTACACCCAAAGAACATGATGCAATAGCAAGTTCAAAGGCATTGACTGGTGGCTGAGTGTGAAAGTGTATTGATAATTTTCAGAGATTGAAATCAGAGGCAAAAGACCCATGCAGAGATGTAGATGTAGTCCTTTATAAGAGTACATCAAATAAACAACTTGAGCTTTCATTATTGTGTTCATTTCCGAGTGTAGCAGAATAAGCAGTGCATGTGACCTTGGAATCAAGACATTTTGAGACTTTATAGACAAAATGCCATTCACAAATTTGGATAAAATTTTGGGATTAAACAGCAAACTGACAAAGATTGTAATGAGATTGAGAAGAGAGCTAAAGTTGCTAGAACTGATAGTTTGGATGGGACAGTAGCCAACTGTAAGAAAGTCCATGTGCTTGGAATAAGACCTTCCTTGGATTGGCAATATTCAGTCTCACTCTGATGGACAGACAAGAGCTATGTCAATGTTTTGAAGAATGTAGAAATTAAACTCAATAGCAACCGATTGTTCTCCTAATTTGCATAGTTTTCTGGGATAGACTGCAACTTTTGCTGGTGGGACTCCTTTTTTTTTACCAAATTGGAAGTCATGGTCTAGTTTTAAAATCCTTGTGAGACCTCCGACACATACATGTAACTACTATGTATATTTGGTATACAGTTTGGTAACTGTTGTAAAATTTGGAAACAACACACTCCTTTAAGGATCAACAAAATTTTCAAACATTGATATTACAGTGGAAAAACCCTAAAATTTTAATTTTAAGATCTTTATTTAAAACAAATAGAATCATAGAAACTGAGTGTTGCTTTTCTGGCAGCAGAGATTCTATATAAAGATCACAGACTACTGTATGAAGTATTAGCTTTTGTTAGGTGCAGCTCTGTTTTCTGATAAATATGTGTTTGCCTGAGGTTGCAAATCATTACATCAGCCTCAGGCAGGCACATTTATTTATCAGAAAACAGAGCTGCACCTACCTAAATTTAATACTTAATACCCTTTGACTTTTACATGAACTGTCCCCTACCAGTAAAGCAACAATGGGTTTGTTTTTCTATCAGATATAAGATAAAATGAACATTGGGGCAATATTGTTTCCAGTTATACATTAGCTTGATATAAATGACTATTATAATGATGAGAATACTTTGTTCTTTCATTTATGTATATGAATCTCTCTTTTCTGTTGTGATATATATATATATATATATATATATATATATATATATATATATATATATATATATATATATATATATATATATATATATATAAAGAATACAAATCATATGGGGAATAATAGGATACCATTTATTCTGACCTATCACCCAGACAATCCCAAAGTAGGTAAAATCATCGAAAACCACTGGCCACTGGCAATTGTCAGACATACTAAACCTAATACTTCATAACAAACCTGTAGTAGCTTACCGGAGACCAAAAAACCTAAAGGACATCCTAGTCAGGGCAAAGCTAACGCCAATCGATAGTCAAAACCAACCTAGTCAATCTGGACCCTGTGACGATAAAAGATGCAAAACCTGTCAACATATGATAGAGACCAAAACATTCACTAGCACAGTGACTAAAAAAAAACTAAACATACATGGTCCAAACAAAACGTGCAAAACAGAGAATGTGATTTATCTCATTACATGTAAGATCTGTGGCCTTCAGTAACTGAAAAGCTACACAAAAGGATAAACCTTCATAGATCTGATTGGATGACAAAAAAGCTGTACAGAAGCCCAGTCACAGAACACTTCTCCTCCCCATGCCACACTTTTAGTGATATAATACTTATCGCTATTGCTAACAACCACAGCTGGAGTTCCAAAACCAGGAAGGAAAAGGAATCATACTGGATATGCCGCCTTAGAACATTGAAACCAAGCGGTCTCAACCAAGAAGACTAGAAAATGAAAACTATGCACTAGTAGAATTTAACATTTTCTAAATCTTCTTATTATCCTTCAATTTTTACTATAAGAATAACTGGTATAGAATCAAATATCCGGGATACAATCTGCGTTACATATGTACAAAATGCAAAAATAAATGTCGCTTTGGCTTGTAGACTTTTAGGGAATTATATGTTTTCAGTTTCCGCAACTAGTCTATACAAGCTGGTTGTATTTATAGTTTTAGCACATGTGAAGACAGCCATGTAGAGGTTTACAAACACAACATTTTTGTGTTTATTTGTTTGTCGTATATATATGTTTTGTATTTGCCTTTGTAAAAGATTCATTAAGAGTCGAAAGCACTTAGGCTAGTTAGTTACTAGTTTCGTACTGTTTATTTTATTGCATCTATATATATATATATATATATATATATATATATATATATATATATATATATATATATATATATATTCCAATATTACACTAGTTTAATAACACCCAATGATATAGCAAATTATGGCATGACAATATATAGTGTGAGGTAATGTAATTTAAAGTCAGTTCTCTGTATTATTTTTATGGCCCTTACTGTGTAACATTGGTATTTACATGTAATACCATCTTACATTTAAAATTATCTCCGGTGCAATTTATAGAATATACTGAAAATTTTATATGGTTTAAAAATCTTAATAATTCAATTTGTTCCATACATTTCTTTTAACACACCTCAAACCACTGTATCTTATATAATTGTTTACATTCCATTATAATGTTTTGCAGAAAAGTACTTTGCTTAAATAAAAGATAACTTCATTCTGTCCTGCCCTTACAGTTGTCTGCAAAGTTGATGGTTGATTTTGCCTGTGTTACACCAGTAGGACTTTGAAATTACAGACAAGCTTGACCTCTCTTTCACCTTTTAGTAACTGTACATGAAAGAGATACATTTGGTCTGGGAATAACTCTGGAAATGTTTTTTCCAGCTCTTCTTAATCAGCCTGTAAAACTTTGATCAATGCTTAATATATATATGTATATATATATGTATATATATATATATATGTATATATATATGTATATATATATATGTATATATATGTATATATGTATATATATATGTATATATATATATATGTATATATATATGTATATATATATATATATGTGTATATATATATATATATATATATATATATATATATATATATATATATAATTTGTTCTGTTATTTATCTTATGATTAGAGCTGAGAGAATTGTACAAGAAGAATGAAAAAAACAGTAACTTGTGTAAAATGAAAAAACTCATATTATTGCATTTTCAAACCAAAGTTACTGTTTCACACATTTATGAATAATTAAAACTATGTGAATTATTAACATAATATACATCAATTCTCTAGTCCAATGTTCATATTTCATTTTTAAGAATATTACATTCTATACTTATTTTACAAGTATTTCAAGAGAATAAAAAGGAAATAAAACAAACTTCAATTTTATTACAGTGTTGATTTGACATAACATGCTTTGGATTTATCCACCACTCTGGAGGTCATACCATTTAGCTGGATTTAAGCATTTATGGTAGGAAACTCAGCAATGACTTAACTTATTGACAAAAAAAACAGCAATATCTCTCTCTTCTCTCAATCTCTCTCTCTCTCTCTTACACACACACACACACACACACACACACACACACACACACACACACACACACACACACACACACAGACACTCTCTCTATCATCTCTAAATTTAATATTCAAGATAGGAATGAATGTTTGTGTTAACACACAGTATTTCATGGAGACTTGTCCGTTTTCAAGTCACTTTGACTGAATAAATCAATGATGCATACAATATTATTTCCATTGTAATCTGTGTTTTATATCAACATCAACACAAGGAATAATGATATATTAAAAAGAACAACAAAAAACACACAACAGATCTATTTTAACTAATTGAAACCTAAATAGCAATAAAGATGTGCAATTCCAGAAGGGTCCAAACTGTTCTATGAGAGTACATGTATGTATAGAGTTAGAGGATGGGGATAATTTTCTAATACATATTTACAACTGATTTATCTTGCTTAATTGTTTTTGCATGAAAAGATTACACTTATATTTGTTCAATGCTGTCAGTGTTCACTTTCCAGATTACATAGTTTATACATTTGCTAATTCAGGGTACCTCATAAAGGAGGTGTTTTAAAAAAATCATGATTGGAAGTTTTAAAGAGTTTTTTTCAGGTTGCTTTCTGTGTAAAACTTAATGAATAAAGACTTTATGAGTAAGAACATTGCTGTCTAATGCAGCTCTTATAAATGTTCTTTATAAGCAATAAATGCTGGTTGTGCATTTTAGCTATTGTTGAAAACCTCATTAACATTGGGAAAACAATATAAATTGATGCCAGGTGTTATATTTTAAAGTTGTTTTAGTTAACCACATAACTATGGATGCAGTCACAATTCCTAATATGTATAAATCAAAGTCATCAAATCACCAACAGAAGCAAGTATATACATTTGAAAGAACTTTGCATTCATTCAACAGTTTGATTGCTTGCAGGTATACTTGCAGGACTTAAGAATTTGATAATGAAAAACATATTGCTGTAGTTAAATGTTTCATTTTGGGACTGATCATCTTGATGATAAATGTTTGACTTTTATACATTATATTTGTCTTTCTATATATTTACTGATGTTCTGTGTGTGTAACTTTCAAATTTTGTTTGTGATAATTCATTCTCACCTTAACAGGATTTTTCACTTGATTCCCATCTGTTCTAGCCTATTTGAATGCTAAGTAGACAAATTGATGCAGTGGGGGCAGATAGAGTTCATCTGATAATCATAAAAGAAATTTTGCATATCAAGGATGTCATTTCAATATCTTTACTTGTGTAAAACCTCGCCACAAACAGGATGTTTCAACTTTACAGATTTGATGAATAATAATTAGGCCAATATCAGTACAATGAACGAATTTGTTTCTACCTAACAACATTCAATAATAGAAAAATATTTTTAAAAAGTTGTTTACAATGGAGTTGACACTCAAGCTATTACCACCAATGAATCAAGGTCAGGAACTAGGTCACCTAAAAATACAATGTAGTAACACTTTTATTTACTAGAACTGAACTGAATTTTCTGGAAAAATGTAAATTCCAGTGAATAAAGTTATCATTGCAATAACATGTAATGAAAAATAAAATAAAAAATTTAAAACTAACATACAAGCAATTATTATACATATGCTTAACAGGGAACCTTCAAACAACTCATAATTTTATGTTATTCTAGGCTAAAACATTTGGTATAAGCAAAATTTACCATTTTTCAAACTGAGGATGTCCTTGGTTGGAGAGGTGTCCTTGGTACATTGGTGTGTAATCTTGTGATTGGCCTCAGTTTACACCAATATAAATGCATGCACGCACACACACACACACATGCACACACACACACACACATCAGTACTTCCATACTTCTGTCAGCAAAAGTGTAAAAGAATATACAAAAATTTAAACTTTTCCTAACTTCTCTGTCTCTTGACCTGAGTATGTTCATGTAGTTAATGCCTAGTTCAACAATGAATGCTGAATTTCCTAATCATAAGAAAGTCTTTCATAACTGGATATGGTTTGTGCTGGGAGCCTTCGTTTTATTTTCAATTCACTCTCACTTAGTTTTCTAATGGCCTTTTCCAAGTGGAGTATTAGCAGCTACAACCTTAGAAATTTTCTGTACATGCCAGGCTTATGCCATGCACATAATGATTTCAGCAAATGTTTTGGCACTTGACTGAACTTTGTCAGTTCAATTTGCAAATACACTGGTTGATTTTCCAGCCTGTGCTAGTGAGATACTTTTGTTTGCAATAATTACAAAACATCTTTCCTTCAAGAATTTAAGCCATGGTTCTTTAGCCATTGTAGCTGAAAATTTTGTCATCTTTCAGTTGTGTCATTTTCTTTTATGTGCTTTTTCACCAGAGTTTAATTTCTGTTCCCTTTGAATATTCTTACCTGAGACTCCCTCGAAGCTTTGTTTTATCTCTATGTCCTTAATGTTGTTCTGCCAACTTACTTATTACTTATTCAAAGATGCCACAATTCGATCTGCTTCTGAGGAACAAATGTTATATCATGTATTTGAAATACAACATACGGAGGTTATAGAGTGTTATTTTGCATATTATTTACCATATTTTGTGTAAAAAAAATTTACATTTAATTTTTTGCAGAGTTCAGTTATCAAAATAATGATTATTTAAATGTATCATAATTTTTTGTATAAATTATTTTGTATGTTTGAAAAAATCCATTAAATTAACAGACATAAAATTTCTACTAAGAAGATTTATGTTTGAAAATACCATATTGTTATTTTGTTTTTTTTATATATAAAATAATAATTGATTATTGGTGAGAAGATACAGTGATTGACAAGTCTTATTATTCTCATTACAGTATCTACTGGTGTTTATTAACAAATTGACAAAGTACTTTACAGAGCATACCTTTTATTATCATTGTTAATTAGTTCTCCTTATAAGTCCATCACCTTAATAAAACATCACATGCATTTTAAAATTAGTTCGGAGACCCATTAATGTTTTCCTATCCAACAAAAATTACATCTCAGTAAATGCTAAAGTGAAGACAACAGACCATTGGTCCACTAGTCTTATTGTTTCATTATAGTCATACAAACAATAAATATAATAACCTTGTCATTTTCTGTAATAAATTTGAGTCACAGATTCCATTAAATCCATTTGTATATAAACATAATACTATCTCTTAAGTGCTTGTACTGTTTTGACTTGGATGTAATTAATATTTTATTGCAGATGTATTCTATGATATACCCATCTATTATCTTTATTGGTGAGATCCAATAAACAAGTAATGTGTGTGATCCCTTATCCATATAACATCGGCTGTTTGGAAAATGGTTTCAATAGCACATTGACAGATTTTCATTTCCCAAAAGAGTCTCATTTTCCTACTGGCAGCCTTGCTGATTTGACCTCTTCTGTTGAATCTTGCCCTCAATCAGGTTTCAATATTAATAACCTAAACTCTTAGCATGTTTAATTACTATGTAAATAACACTGCATAGCCATGTGGTTGTTGTGACAATGTATAATCATAATTAAAACAAGAATGAATTGTTGATTTAGCTGTGTTTATTGATAATGGAATTAGTAGGGTCATACTACATGAGGATTATCACACTCATTAGGTAACTGAAAATAGTCTTTTTTTCTCTTTGCAAAAGCTACAAATAAAAACCATAATGAATAAATATGGTCTTGTACACTGAAAAAGTTTTTTTTCCATCTCTCAGACACACACACACATGCTCATGTGCATTAACAAAAAAGAGATTTCAAGTTCTTTATTTCTTTATTGCAATTTGATAATGAGATAATTTCTTGACAATGTGGACTTGTATCATTGTGTATAATTTACAACAACAACCCCCCAGCCCTAATGGCCATGTGGTTTCAATAATCTGCTCATTGCCATCTCACCTCTGTCTGCATGGAGTTGAGTCTTGGGTTTGACCACTATGGGTATGTGAGAAAGCTTGCCAGTATCTTCTTGTGGGTTGGTGGTTCTTTCCAGAGTTTTCCAGGTTTCTTCCTCCACCATTTATACTGGTAACCATGTATAGCCTATTGTGTGCTGAAAAATGGCATTAAACCCTATAACAACAAGAACCAATAAACAATACCCATGGCCAATACATCTTCAAACCATCTTAATCATTTTGCTAACATTACACAACATAACAGTAACAGCTACATACAGAAACAGCCTTAGAATGTGCTAGGCCCAAATCAGCAAGCAATGAGCAGGGCAAGCAAAAAATAAATGCATTGTTGAGTTGATTTCCATCAGCACCGTGGGGCCCTTGAATCTGCAGGGTCCAAGGCGGTTAACTTACCATAGGGCCGGACCTTGTTACATGTACTCTAAATGCAGATGAGCTTATACACTGAGATGCTGAGATGTAATCCTCTCTCTCTCTCTCTCTCTCTCTCTCTCTCTCTCTCTCTCTCTCTCTCTCTCTCTCTCTCTCTCTCTCTCTCTCTCTCTCTCTCTCTCCCTCTCTCTTTCTCTCTCTCTCTCTCTTTCACTCTCTCTCTCTTTGAGTACTTTTATTTTATTGTGATGTATTAGATTCTTTGAGTTGAGAGCAGAATGAGACAAAATATACATTTGCATGTTGTACATTATGTTGTCAAGTAGCATAGATCTTGTGATCCCTATTTTTTTCATAGTCAGTACCACAAAATGATAATTATTTTTTTTACATAGAAACTTTTGTTCACTTAAATTAATATTTTTTTTTTGTGTATTAATAATTACATGAAATACAGTTGAGAACCGCTCTGGTGGCCTAATGGTTAGAGCATCTGCCTCAGATGTGGGAGGTCGTGGGTTCGATCCCCGGTCAATTCATACCAAAGACTTATAAAAATGGTACAAACAGCTGCCTCGCTTGATGCTCATCATTAAGAGGTTAGTGTTAGGATTGGTTGGCCTGGTGTCAGGATAATGTGACTGGGTGGGAAATCATACTACATGTCTGTGGTATGATGCCCCATTGCTAAACATCACTATAAACTATAAACTGCCACACTGCAGACATCATAGCGATATGACTAAAAAGATTTTAAAGCTATATTAAAAATCATAATCACATCACTCATCACATCACATGAAATACAGTTGACAGTTTTTACTCCCATCTGCAAATAAAGTATCCTGCACACTTCATATTTCTTCCAATACCCTCTGCAGTGATTTCACATTTCAGCCTTTTTTGTTAAAAGTGAATTAATGATAATTATGTGCCCAGCAGAGAAAACAAGTAGCTGATAATGGAGATGTGTATTTTTATGTGCATTTTGTCATGCATTGCTGATGCTTCCAGCACACTTTTTGAATAGTGCTTTGAAAAAGGGTATAGAAGTGCAGCTCGGAGGAAAGACTTAATGGTCTCTTTTTGTTATTATTGAGAAATACAGATCTGGACGTTTTACATGGAGCTCTTGATATGTATTATCTTATTATGTTTTCTTAGTGCTTGGCTGCTGGCTCAAGCATCATGAACCGAGAAGTAGAGAGTGCCAGCATGCGACCTCTTGCCAGAGCCCTTACCAAGAATCTAGATAGCCTGCGATGTATTTTGAGAGAGCAGAGCTTGAGAAATATAAATGAGTACTCTGAGAGGGTGAGTGACAATAAAACAGTTACCAGCCCCTGTACACACACACACACGCACACACAAACATCTTTTGTTACATTTCTCAATGTGTAAACATTCAAACTCAGATATTGCTTCTTACTGGGATTAACATTTTATAAAATAATTCTCTATATGTTGATCATTATTCTTTAGTAGATTTCAGATAGATAATTTGTTCATTATCAGATAATGTGCTCACACCCCATGCATCATAGCTTAGTTAATAGCACTAGATGGTAACCTTAAAAAGTTAATTTTTCTGGCATTTATAACATGTAAATCATCGTTTGTCTCATGTTTTCAAGTAAAATATTGGATAGATTCATTAGTCTTTGATAATAATCAGTCTCAAAATTTCCATACAGGTACAGCTGGGGGAGGAGAAGCAAAAGTTCGACTTTCACTCACTTAGAATCTCACATATACATATTTGACAGGATAATGATAAGTGAAAGCATAATTACAGAACCAAATTATCACATGTTGGTTTATAATGTGTTGCTGTTACTGTATACACTCAAATGTAGGGCCTGAATGCCAACTGGATAAACTCCTGCTGTTTAAAGTGCTGGTAGATCTCTATGCAGTTTGTTAGGAGTAATCATTAGAACAAGCAGCATAGTCAGATCTTTCAGTGCATAGTTAATGTTGTTTGTAATTAGACCCACCTTGGAAGTGGGTATATACAGTATGTTATGCTTATAGGCATCATTTTATTGCTGCCAGCAATATTAGATTTTCTATATGAGGAAGAATATTAATATAGTAATTTAATATATTAATGTGTTTGTTTGGGGAGGGGAATGAGGGGGTAGTACTAAGTTTTCTGCTGTAATTTCATTGTATGGATAATAGTATTTTACAACATGCATGAAATGGGTCAAGGTATCAGTTTTATGGGCAGTCTTTTCTGCAAAGATGCTACATATCAGACTTAAATTCTGTTAATTTATTAGACTTTTCAGGTTTTTTTTTTCATGAATGCTATATTAAATTCAAGCATCCATATTATTATGGGTGAAGCCCATTAAGTTTTATGTTGTGATGAAATGTTCACACATACCCCCATAGCAATGTGATTTATAATCACTCTGAATAAAAGATGAGTCTTAATAGTGAGGAAGGTATGCAAAAAGAAAATCATTATCTTGCATCAGCTGTTTCATATATAACTAGTGTTTGTAACTAGTGTTTGTATAGAAACTAATTAGATTATCAGTAATGTAGATAAAGCTGCATATATATTTTTAGAGTTTCCTCTAAGCTGTTGGTGTAGGACCAGGTGACAGTGTTGATATATGGCAAACTATGAACAATTACAGAGACAATGGGAGACCACTGATTGTCCAAACTTGATAGCACATTGGTAATGTGCTTAGTTTTTAACTATATATTACTGGGTTTGATCCAAAGTTCTCACATCTTCAAGGCTATGTGGTTGTCTTATCTGAGATTCATGGTTTACTGTAGGGTTTGTCTCCTGCACTGTAAAAACCAATTTAGAGCAACATCTGCAAAGTTAAGAGTGTGGTGTTAGAATTGATAGAATTGTTGTGCATTAGTGTTAAATAATAATGTTTGTACTTGTGACAATTATTTCCAATTAAAAGTAAAACAAATAAAAATTATAATTTGTGGGCAGAACATAATAATATTAATAGAGTTAATTTGAGTGGTCTAAAGCGCTGTCCATTACGGATCACTGCCATCTCACCTCTGTCTGCGTGGGTTCGAGTCTAGGATTCAGCGAATGTGGATATGTGAGTAAGCTTGCCAGTAGCTTCTCGTGGGTCGGTAGTTCTTTCCGGTGATTTCCTGGTTTCTTCCTCCACCATTAATACTGGCCGCCATGAATAGCCTATCTTGTGCTGAAAAATGGCGTTAAGCTCAACAACAACAGCAACAACAAATTGTAATCAAATATTTTTGGGCTTGGAGGGATTGATTGTTAGAAATTTTATGGTATTGCTAAAATTAGTGAGAAAATATAGAACCACTGACAGTTCATGTCAGTTTTGTTATGTCAGGGAGGCAGATTTTGGTATATGATTTGCCCAGACTGTAGTTACCTCCCCAAGATAGTATTCTTAAAAAAGTGAAACAATATTAGAAAATACTTTCAAAAGGACATCATAATTTCTCAAATAATAAATTCTTTAGTGACATTATAAAGAGAAGCAAAACTTTAGTAAAAAATAAAGATTTTTATATAGCAATATGTTGATGCTAAGACAAAAGACACTGAGGAGCAGAATTTTGGTAATTATGCACTTCCATCACTTCTTACATAAGCTCTGTGTGCCATCAGTGTTGATAATAGTCTGAATCTTTTCTTGTTTTGCAGATTAGAGAAGCTCTTGTGATATTTGATAAATTATTTGCAGAATTTGAATTGAGGTAAGTTCAACTTTTGCTGCTGTATTTCATGTTTGCAAGAGATATTTTATCAGTGATATTTATTTGTAAAGTTTCCAAGAGTAGGCTCTTTATAAGGAAGATGCCATGTTGTTTAGTTGACATTCTTTATTTTAATGTTTTACTGCAATACCTTACTCAGAATGCATATAAAGACATTTCACTTCTCAAATTTATTTGACTGCTCTGGTGGCCTAGTGGTTTGAGCATCTGCCTTGGATGCAGGAAGTTATAGGATTGAACCCTAGTCGAGTCATACCAGCACTAAGAAGTTAGTGTTAGGATTGGTCAGCCTGGTGTTAGGATAATATGGCTGGGTGGGACATGATGCTACATGGCTGTGGCATGATGCCTCAGTGCTAGACATTACTATAAACTGTCACACTGCAGACTGAAAAATTGTTAAAGTTATGTTAAAAATCCAAATCGGCACCTCCACTTTTTCATCCAGCAATGGGATCTTTAAATTATGTAGCTTGTATCCAAATAATTGTGCCACTCAGATGTTTTAACATCACTCATATTGTCTCTGCAACTTCTTAAACATGAGTAGGGTTCCCTAGAGGCATGTAATGAAAAAGAAAAGTAGGTTTACAATATAACTAGGTGGAACATCATGCAACATTTCTGCAGCATGATGCACCAGAGCATGACATCATAATAACTGCCACGATGAAATTTTGTATTGCTACATCAAAAATATAAATCACTTGCATGCATACAAGTTGAATTTAGTTGCAAACACCATAGACCATGGTCTACCATCACATAATGTGCTTACAGATCAGGGTCTTTGTTGTTTGTTCTGCTGATTGCCCCCAACACACTGCATAGAACCAGATCTGCCCCAGCATTATGCAAGTTGATCATGCAGTGGCTTGCAAGCAAATATGCATATTTTGGTCCAGATTAAAGTATCTCTCTGACCCTGTGGCAGATTACCATATATGTATAAGAAAAAGTGATTACTGCAAATTCATTTATATTCATGGGAATCAATTTTTGATGGCTTTGCCACAAAGTCTTTTGGAGTAGTACTTAATTTCATGTACTCTTGAAAAAACTTATTCTTCTCTTATATGGAGAATTTTTTGTCTGATTTTTTAAATTGTGGTTTGAAGCAACTGTAACTTCCAGAAAAATTGGTATCCCATGGAAAATAGTGACACTAATTCTAATTTTAAAATGGCTAACAATATTCTTTCATTGAATTGCTAATAGAATGTTTTATGTTTGAAGTGTTGCATTGTTAGTCAAATTTTGTGTACTTTGTTATGTGATTTTATACATTAGGTAAAGTGCTCATTTCCGGACATCAAAAGTTTGTTTCATTGACAACGAGAACTTAGCTTGAAGTTGTACATGTCAAATTAACATCCCAAATCTCAAGTCTCAATCAGGTGCATCACTTCAGATTAAACTATATACATTATGCAAAAAAGATTGCTTATTATATTCTTTGATAAAATATTTTCACTGTTACAATATTTGAATTTAATTTCCCAGACCCATTTCCAAATATATATATAATAAATTTGGAATTTTTTTATTTTTTGGAATTTGAAGCTTTTCAATTTCAATTTATAGATAGTACAAGTTTCATACTGTATGTTATGATGAGTCATTTAAACCTTATTCTAATATAGTGTAAAATGCTGTATGCTAATACTTGTATAACATTATACTGTATAACCTTATTCTGGTACAAGATAAGGCACACATGTTAAGGATTTTTTAGTGTCAGAAAGTGAACTGCTGTTTGAAATAACTTTAAGTTTTGAAAAGCATTTCAACTTTTGTGTCAAGTTGATTCTAAAAGAAAATTGTTTACAGTTTCTTTGGACAAGTTGCAAATTGTTTAGGACAAATGAATTTTTCATTTATCAGAATGGACAAGTAGTTATAAAGTTAACATAGCTTACTAAGCCTTCAAATTTTCTTACTTACCTGATTTTTCTGGTTCCTTTATTTTTGTAGTTATGTAAGTGCCATGGTACCAGTGAAGACAATGAGGGAGCATGACATGGTACAGGAAATCACCGTGTTATTCTCAGAAACAGTACAGAGGTTAGTCAGGGGAGATCATCCATTTATTTATTTACAGCAATGTGTTGAGTACCTAGATTAAATTTTTTAAACAATCTGTTTCATGTAAAGATTACAAGAGATAAAACACATTCCATATCCAGCTGTGAAAAGGTTTTTGAGAACCACCACACCAATGCAACCAAACTTGGCATATTTGGCTTTCAGATTTTTTACAAATGATACAGGTATACCAGAATATGTAAAACCAGACAAATATTTGAAGAGCTTTTAAAGAAATGCTTGAAAGCATTTGAGAAAAATATCCTTGCACAAAAGCCTTTGAGATTTGTACAGATAATGCAGATTTTCCATCAAATATGTTCATCTGCAACTGAATGTTAAACAAAAACTTTTAAATAACTATTCAAAAACTGCTGAATAAAATTTACATTTTGAAGAAAAAAAGTTTTCTGGCATGAAGACCTTTCTGTTTCATTGAAATAATCTCGGTGTACCATCAAAAAGTGACTCAGTTAACAAAATATGCCTTTAAATGTTTTAAAATTCCTCTTTACAAAGTTTGAATGAAAGCATTTGCATATGGAGGCCTTTACATTTTTATAAATAAGGTTGATGATTTATAGAAAAGAAAACCCTGTAAATATCCACTAGCAACATACTGACAGAGTGTTTGGTCATTTGCTCAACATTATGGCTTTTTTGGTACTGTTAAACACTGAAAAACCTAACCTTTGTACTGGAATTCCCTTGAGATTCAATGGGAGGGGTTCCAAGACGTTTCCTTCTTTAATATCATATTTTTTTCTTGTTGATCAAAACTCCTTAATTCAAAACTGAAACAAAGTTGTTTGATAACTCATTTCAATTTTACTCTTAAGAAAACTCCCATAAAACTGAAACTCACTTAAGACATTCAGAATGTATTTTAGCTGCTAAATTCCTGACACATGCTGGACCAAATTAGTATAGGTAGCAAACACTGTTGTTAGCTTATTGGTGAAAAAAATGACCTAAGGACACTAGTTTAAAACGATACTTGACATTCAATGCTGGCAGAGGAAGGCCAATCTGAAGTCTTTGCATCATAATAAGAGTGTCAAGGTAACTTATTAATAACTGAATGCTTGAAGATAAGCCATTTAGAAAAAATTATGTTTATCTGCTTATTATCAAATTGTGATGTTATGATCAATTGTAGATTTTTGTTTGTTTTTATAATTAAATATCCAGGCTTTAGTAACCAGGCACACAGCCATGCTTTTGATGCTTTGCTGACAGATAATGACAGAACAATGTTCTAGAAGGTAGTCACTGAATTGATTTTCAGAGGAGAAAAATCATTATATACATGTATTTAAATTGCTTATGATTGTTTTTGCTTACATGTCAGAATGACCAGCTAAGTGTCCTAGGATTCAGCTATTCTTGCAAGATGGAATTAGTCTGATCAATGAGTGTAATTCTGTGCTAAAGTCTATCTTCCAGAAACTAGGGGAAAATTTGGCATAGGAACGTTGTGAATTATAAGGAGAGTTTAACCATTATCTTTCATAATTCTAATGAACCTACTGCAAAGTTATATAAGTATATTGTTCCTTAAATGTTTCTTGACATGAGAACTGTATTTTAATTTGGAACAATTGTATTTCTTTATGAGACTGGATGTGATTTTTGGAAGCAATGCAGTGTACATTGTTTGGCTTACTTTTCATGAAGTGTTCTCCTCACCCAATCTTAGTGCTATGTGGTATGGTTCTGCATTTATAGTGTGTCATGCATTGCCCACCAAAATTGGTCATGTTCATTTTCTTGTCAAAACCACTGGACTGACCCTTGAAAATTCATATCATCCTGGTGTGATGGCATTTCATGTTTGTACAAATAATAATCTGTCATAGTTGTCATTACTAAATATAAAATTATTTTTAAATGATTTTCAAAATTACTGAATTCAAATTTCACTGAATCATATTAGTATTAAGGTCTTTCATATTTATGCAGCTGACACTAATCTGCCATCCAATGTGGCTGACATTGCTAAAAATAGAAGAAAAAAAAATGGCCACAAAATCTTCTTCAAAATCACCTGGCAGAATTTGAATAAATGTAATAGTCATCCTATTCTAAAGACTTTTAAGGTTTTTAAAAAGAGCCAATCTGCCATCCATTTTGGTTGTAGTAACTAAAAGAAGAAAAAACCTTATCCAACTTTTTTTGAAAAATCGTTGAACAGATTTTGTTCAAGTTTGACTGAAGACAGCATAGCATGCAGGTCTTTACAATTCATACATGTTGTGCCAATCTACTGTCAAGTATGGTCACCATTACTAGAAAAAATATCTTCACACAGCTTATAGCTCAACGAATTTAAAATCTGACAAAAGATTAAAGAGTCTTTAAATTCTACATAAATAATGGTGATCTGCTGTGAAATGTGGTTGGTTAAATCTAGTACTAACACAGGGTTGAGTCATAGCACCACTCTGTACCACAAATAACATTATTACAGTGTAGGATTTACTGATGCTAAAAAACTAAGTATTGGTTGCCATGAAACAGACTTAAAAGTTATTAATTAGTATGTGAGAAAAATTATTTGCCCTGACTTGGATAAGTACTAAAAATTTTAAACATTTATGTGTCCTATAAAGCTGCTTCATACTTTTCTTATACTGACATTCTAGCATTTTGCAATTTTAAAAATTCAATTCACCATATCCAACATGTTACTTTTTAATTTATCATTTGCTGCATTATAAAAACAATTCCTATTGACAATGTTGTAATTTACTTTAAAATTGTAATGTTTTACAGGTATCTAAAACTTGGTCTACTGAGTCAAGAAATGATTGATGACTGTGATCCAGCCTTGATGTTTACCATTCCTCGACTTGCAATTGTTTGGTAAGCTTAAAGTTATATGGATACATTTTTAGCATTCCAGGTGAACTTGTTGTTTTCACTAACAGATCTTCTTAGGATGTCAACTTCATCAAAAATGGAACGGTGCCAATTAGATATTTGATGTTGCAACCATTGCAGTCATCTTTAAAATTTTCTTATTGTTATTCTCAGAATCAAAGTCAAATCAGTGTGACTTTTCATCTGAAGATCTATAATGTCCTGCTGCTTCTAAATTAAAATGGTGTCAATCTGACATCCAATACGTTCACCACATCAGCTAATTTGAAAATCTTGTTATTACTAAAGACTATCAGACTTTGCTTCAACACTTGGTAGTTAAAAAGAAGAAATGGTCATGTCTTGAATTCCTGTAAATTCTCTTTGGCCAGTAGAGTGCCAGTCCCTTTATAAGACTTTTTGTTTTTATTTTAATATTTAGTAAATGCTTCAAAGAAAATAAGCTTTTTATTGTTTTTGATTCAAATTTGAATTTTGTCATTTTTCATTGTTTTTATAGAAGTGCACAAGTTATTCTGTTTTACAGTTTCACTTATTTGGATCAAGTGCAATGACTGTTCTTGTAAACCAAAGAATCCTTTTTTTTGAGTCTCTCAAGACCGAATCACAGCTTGTAAGAAAGACAAATACTTGTTGCTCTAGTGTTTTATGACTATCCATTCAGGAGTAGCATCAATATAATATAAGAACAACTATTAATTTGATCATGAAATAGTTTAAATAAAATAAATATCAGTAAGTCCATATATTGTATGGTCATCAGTTAAAAAACATGCAGACAGAATTTAATTTTGTCAAACTGAAATAATTGTTTGCATAATACTTCTCCCAGATATATAGCCATACCAACATTTAAAAAAAAACAAACAAAAAAACCCCAAACTTCTTTTGCACATTTTGTAGTTTTGCTATATTATGACCATGTTAAGCTAACCTCCAAAATGGCTAATTGGATGGCCTTCCTGTACACTTTCATTTGGATGGCCTTCATGTACACTTTCATATGGCTACTTTTTATAAATGGATAATCTTATGAACATGAGGTTTACACTCAAACACTTAGAGAAATATGTAGCTGGTTCTGAATGAAAATGGTGTTCATCAGACCTCCAGGATGGCACCATAGTGGCCATTTTGAAATCTTGCTAATACTTCACCTATTGCTTGAATAGTGGTATTGACATGTGGTTTTCACTTGTAGTATTTCATTGTAGTGGCATTGACATGTGGTTTTCACTTGTAGTATTTCATTGTAGTGGCATTGATATGTGGTTTTCACTTGTAGTATTTCATTGGTTCTGGATTAAAAGGATGGAGAACAAACCACCAATATGTTATAATTTTGTGAAGGAGTTTTGAAAATCAGACCTAATTTTCCTTGGACTCTAGTCAAAAGTTGTTGCTTGCATTGCATTGTGTACTGCATTGAGTTTACACGTGCAGTGACTTATACATATGCAAGCAAATTTTAACCAAACTTTGTTTTTAGTTGAAGTGAACAAGTTTATGTTGAGTTTACAAAGGTCTTGACTCTGGGTGTTTACCTGTACTGGCATTTGAGAATAATAAATACATAGTAGTTAGAGCATTTGCCTTGGATGCAAGAGGTTGCAGGTTTGAAACCTGGTTGAGTGATACCAAAGACTTATAAAATTGGTATCTACAGGCGCTCAGCATTAAGAGGTTAGTGTTAGGACCGGTCAGTCAGGTGTCAGGATAATGTGACTAGATGGGACATCATGCTTCATGTTTTGGGCATGATGCCTCAATACTAAACATCACTATAAACTGCCACACTGCAGACATCGTAGTGATATGACTGAAAAAAAATTGTTACATCTGCGTTAAAAATCCAATTCACACACACACGCAAATACATATAAGCAATATTTTGTTAAATCTAATCTCTGAATACTTTGAATAAAACCATTACTTTTTGGTAGGGGGCAATTTTGTTTTTTTTAAATTTAGACTTGACACAACTTTTCATGTGTATAAATCTTAACATTGACAGAGACAGATTAAATGATGATCTATGCATCAAGGTCAAAGGTCAAGAGAATCATGAGAGAAAATATTTTTGTTGCTGAATTTGGTATGTTGGAGCTAAAGAATTTCAGAGATGGTATTAAAGTTCCACAATTAAACAAAGAAACTGACCTGTTTTGAGGCCTGTGGTGGCTGAGTAATCTAAAATGATCATGTTTACTGATCTCTGCCAGTTTTGGTCTTAGGCCAATATGATTAAGCTTACCAGTAGCTTCCCAAGGGTTGGTGGTCCTTACTGGGTTTACCCATGTTATTCCTGCATCAATTATACTAGCTGCCATATATAGCTTTTCATGTGAATGAAAAAAGCATTTAAACCCAATATAACAATAACAACTGACCTATTTTGGATTCCTGTAAATTCTTTTTGGCCTTTTGATGCATTATTCCCATCAAGGGACTCTTGTTACATGATTATATTCTGAATAATCAAGACCTTCAAATATAGTTAATTGAATTGGATAAATATTTATGCTAACATTTTTTACCTAGTAAATTTTTTATTTTTGTTGCATCTTTTTACAGTGGCCTTGTTGTTTACCCCGAAGGTCCTTTGAATGCTGACATGGAACCTTCCAACATGTCTGAGATGTTCAGACCTTTTCAGACATTGCTATACAAAATAAGGTTAGTAGTTCACAAAAAGGGTATTTTGTTGTCACCTTCATTAGCAAATGGAAAAACATAAATGTCACTTTTCTTACAATGATGGTAGAGATTCTGTTTTGAAATCCTTTATTTTCCTAGGATTCAAACAACTTGTTGCTGATGACATGTTACTGTAATCTGTTGTAAAGACAGATACCTTTATGGTTTTGTTTGGATGAGAAATGAATAAACAGAAACTATCAGGAATTATTGGAAAATAAGTTTTAAATGTACTCGGGAGAAGGAGTTGGGGGTGCAGATTGTGATGTGATAAGGAATTTGTGCCTGCTATTTTATATGACTGTCTTGATGAGGAGTGTTATGTTATAACCCATAGGTTCTATTTACTGTTGTATAACAGGATTGTTCATCCCTCCAGTAACATCACAGCATTTTTCATTCCTCCATTGTCCCATAACTTTGCAAGCCTTTGAGAATTTTATGAAACATTACCTAGATATGCATTTAACTAGATGGTGTATCACATACTATAGTTTGTTTTGTTCAGAGATCAAGGTCAATACATTAGAAAATGTCACAAAATGGAGGAATTTGTTTTTCTTCTTTTAAAACTGAACCTTCTTTGAGCCTATGAGTTTGTTTGGTTTATGTTCTATATTGCCATGCAAGAGTTATTTGTAAACCATCTGTTGCTATGGTTCACTACTTTCCATTTTGAAGTTGATCAAATATCATGTAAGCTTTCCAGAGTAAGATTTGAGAATTGTGTGGACACATCTACCCAATTATTAATTCTGAAAGCTCTCTTCTTGAGATAATAGCTTCTTTGTTTGAATACCACCACTTTGATTTAGTTTTTTTGTGTGTGTTTATCCTGCCAGGTTGATATTTTGGAGCAAAATCGTTTCTGTTTAAGTATTTGAACCATGCCAACCTTCTACAGCTCATAAATGCAGATATGCTAAAATTTGGATAATGTACATATATGTGAAGATAATTGTATATAGAAAGCTATACATGCATGAACCACTTAGGTGGCCTAGTGGTTATAGTGTCCGCTTCAGATGCAGGAGGTTGTGGGTTCAATCTGTGGCCAAATCATACCAAAGACTTACAAAATGGTACTAACAGCTGCCTCGTTTGATGCTCAGCATTAAGACAATGTGACTGGGTGGGACATAATGCTACATGTCTGGGGCATGATGACCCAGTGCTAAACATCACTATAAACTGCCACACTGAAGAAATCATAGTGATATGACTGAAATTTTTTAAAAGCTATGTTAAAATCCAAACCACAACAACTATACATGCATGAGCCTTATGTTTAAAAGGTAAACTGAATCTGGGATGAAAATTATGTCCACAAAATTGCTCTGTCCCTCTTGGTAATTAGTACAGCTATGTATCATTTTACAATACTTCTTGCCATTATGTGTCTTTCTTACAATTTTTTTTTGCATTTACAGGGAACTCATGTACATTCTAAATGCAAAGGAGTTCTCTACCTTAGAAAAGGCCTTGAGCAGCACTGATGAACCAGACCTTCTATCATCACCAGAAGCCCATGCTGAACATTTTTCTCAAATTGACCAGGGTTTTGATGAGGGGAGCCAAGAACATCAGAGTGCTGTAGAATATGTATCATCTTTATTAGGAAATGATAATACCCCTATTCTAGTGCATAGTCCTAACTCGGGTAGTCCGGTAACTCCAGTGAATCAAACCACACAAACTCTATTAATGATGAGTAATTCACCCTCTGTCATGACTATAGTTGATCTTGGAGAGTCTTTAAATGGGCTTACATGCAGTGATCATGATGATATGGATGTTATCTTGAACTTGAATAAGTCTGAAAGTCACGATTCTGGACTGCATAGTGAGAATGTAAGTACATCGGATACAGTGACTTTAGAGGCTGGTCTGCTTAATTCTTCATCTGATAACAATTTGGACACAGTCCATCACAAAAGGATGTCTAGTGACTGCTCCTTTGATGAAGGGGAGGCAACTGTGTCTGGTTGGAATGGAGCTAGTGGTATGGACGATAGTTGGATAGTGGAAGGTGCTTGTTTAAAAAGTTGCTGTCGACCTGAGATTGACAGTGGTGTGCAAAAAATGTGTCGAAGTATTGTAGAAAGTGTAGTGGATAAAGCTTTTGAGTCTGCTGATTTGCCAAATGTTATGTCAGATTCCCCACCCACATATGTTCGTCACATAAGTTGGCAATACAATGTACAGTTTGAAATACCAAGGATATCTGTGTCAAATCGAGAAATCCATTCTGAAACTGATGCAAGTGTGCATGAGACAGGTTCATTTTCTAGTGAAGGGACTATAACATCAGAAAACAGTGACACGTGTGTCATTGAGAATGATAGAGCACATTCTGATCAGTCTGACCAAGAATTTGTTCTGAAAGTTTTACAAGAACTCACTTCAAATGATCGTCTTCATATAGAAGATGAAAGGAATCAAACAAATTTGGATCATGAACACTTTACTCAAGGAATTGAAGAAGATCTGAGCCTTTTGCAACCAAGACCTTCTCTTGGTGCAGGGTCCAAACCTAAATTGAAACGAGACAGAGTTTCCAGTCGGGGCTCATTGGAAAGGATATACTGCAGAACAGGGGCTCGAGATGCTGATTCTTCCAATGGTGACTCAAGGGAATGCCTGGATCAGCCACGAATACAGCGTCTTCAGTACACAGAGAGTATTTCTAGTTGTTCCAGCTATAGAAGCATGTCCAGTGTTTGTAGTGAATGTGACTGTGATAAAGAAAGGTAGTTTTATTAGCTCCTTTGGCCATAGATTAGAAGAGCTTATGCAATGATCTGTTGTCTGTTGTCACTAATTTTCTTGAATTGCTTGGAGAGATGCAATGAAGCTTATGTACACATTTATCCCAAGGTCTAGTTGTTTCTGAATGCAAAATTGTATCACTCATGGTCATATTGACATGTATTTTTCACTTAATTATTTTGTATGACGTCTAATTAGTCTCACATAAAAATGGTGCGGATCTGATATCAGAATGGCTGCCATGGAAGCACACTTAAAAATCTTGTTATTGCTACTTCACCGGAATTTAAAGTCATATTGACATTAGTTTTCACCAGAATACTTATGATGTTTTGTTGATACTAAATGAAAATTAATCAGTTTACAAGGGATTAACATGAAACCTGCTAAATCACTTGAAATTTGAACTCCCACTTACAAGGTAATTATAAGATAACAATTCTGAATAGTTGCAATGCTTATACCCACACCCCATTTCTATTCATGGTCATTCTGACACTCTTAGAAATAGATTTTTGGTGAATACATCAAATTGATAAAGAACATGGTATAGAAATGGGGTCATATAAAATGTCAAATTTTAATTTAATTAAAATAGTCACATGTTCATGTAATTTTCATTTTCAATAAATCATTTCCAATTGACTTTTAGCTCTCTTGGTCATTTACCAGAAGAGCAGCATTTGGGATAACCTTTTGCTCATGTTCTATCATTCATCCATCCATTAGCTCAAGTTTGTTATAGCATTTCTTCCTAAACTACTTGAAGGATTGTCATGAAACTTTATACATGCATTCATCTCAAAGTCTAGTTGGTCCTAAATGAAAACGGTGCTGATCTTACCTCAAATATGTCCATCATGATGACCATCTTAAAAATATTGTTTAATTCTATTCATTCTAGATATTCATGTTGACAAGGGGTTTGCACGCAAAGACTTCTTATAATGTTTATTTGGTCCTTATCAGAAATACTACAGATCTGACATCCAGTATGGCCAACATGGCAGCCATCTTGAAAGTTTTGTTATTGCTACTTGTCCCAAATGGAAAGTCATGTCAATGTGGGTTTTTCTCATGTTGCAATAACTTGTTAGTCCAAAATTAAAATGGTGCTAATCATGCATCCAATATCATTGCCATGATAGTTTGAATAGTTCCATTTCTTACTGAATGGTCATATTGACCTGACATTTTTACCAAAGAACTTATAATGTCCAGTAGGTTCTAAATGAAAATGGTGGCCAATTTGAAAATCTTGTTATCACATAAGAATATCTGACATTGATTCAGCACTTTGCAGTTAAAAAAGAAAAAGTCTTATGGATTTCCTGAAATTTGTATCAGACAGAAAAGTGCCATTCCCTTTGAGGGACTCTTCTTGATATGTTTATGTCTTTGTCAGAGCTGCATGTATTTTGTGTAGGAAAAGGCAAAATAGAAGTATGGTGTGTGTGGTTCACCATGTGTATTATGAACATCTTGTAAGCATTAAAATTAGTTGGATGCAATTTAGTCCCATGGAAATATATTAGATATAATACTTTGATATGCCTTAATAAGTCAATGGTAGTGTAAAGCACAACAAAGCATTACATATTTTGTATTGTAATAGCATTGTCTGCAGTGTTGGTAATGGTTAGAAAGGAATTTTTCATTTGAACTGGGCTTGACACATAATCCATAGCTGCCTTGTTTTAAAGGCAAAAGTTAGTTCAGGTGTGTAATTGTCCTTGAGGCAAAATAATTTTGCAGAGCTCTCCCTTTGTTAATTCATTAAAGCCAAGAGACATAATTGTGTCATGGTATAATAGCCTTTTTCAGGGGCCTGTGATATCAGTACTGTTCATGATAAACTTACGCAGATAGTACTAGAAAAAGAACAAGGATGGTGATTGCAAGTAATTTAGACATTCTATGCACTTAAAAAAAATACATCTGAGAAAACTCATAACTCATTTTTAAGAACAGAGTTTAGTCAAACAGTTTTTGGTTTTAGAGCTTTTTGTCTGGATTTTAGACTTCTTCAAAATGGATCTTAAATCAGACTTGACCAAACATCACATGGGCAAATGAACATTTCATTTGAATTTGATATAAAGGGGATGAACAGGCAGAAAGTTGAAATAAGCAAAGGAAGTCCAAATGGCACCCATGTTCAGGTCAGATAGCAAACAGATAAGGCTTCATGTCAACATTATAGTATCTAGTACAAAATATTTTTTTCAATTTCTTATAATTTCTTTATGAAATTAAAACATTCTCTGATAAAATTAAAATTTTGGATGCTCTCATTCCATTGGCAATTTGTGGTTGGCAGTTTGCTCTAGTTATTTAGGCACAGCGCAACAAACTCCCAATCAAACCAAACAAATCCTTTGTTAATTTTCCATTAGTGCTGTCCAGTTGTAAAGCAAATACTGTTGAAGTAAGAAAGGAAGTATAAAAATATAAAACTTTACCCTGATAAATATTTGAGAAAATGCTCTTAAACATGGCAAGACAACATGGCAGAGTAAAATTTCTGTTATACTTGTTGATATTTCATGTGTAATAGCATTATTTTAATTGGGATTGGAAAATGTATCCCCATAATTTGATTCATTGTGCAATTGAGAGATGAGATTAACTCTAAGTCGATACATGTGCAAATAACAGAAATGGCAGGTGCTGTAGATCAAAGTTAATATGATAGATTGATTGATTACTATATGTCCCTTAATATTTTCTTTTATCTTTTTTTGTTCAACTTTTGGCTTGGATATGTACTCATGCAATATTCACTTCTGTATGAGATTGAGTTTAACTGCCTCAGCTGGAAATCTCGTATTTAAAACAAAATTGTTATGCCCAATCAAACTGGTGTTAGTGACTGTCAAGGTTGCTCCCACTGTGAGAATGTGGTTGTAGGGGATTAGGGGTGGGTGCTTCCAATATTTATTTAAATTGTAGCAGTCCCACCCAGGCTCGATTTTGGTTTGGAAGTTGATATAGTGAAGGCTAGATGTACAGTCCAAGCCCCCAGTCAGCAATGCCAACGGTTAAATGATTAAAAATACAAAAAAAGGGTGAAGTTCAATAATAACAATTTAATAGTAATTAAATGGTCAATAATTCAAATTTCCCAAATACACTTTTTCTGCTTGACCCTTTACTTGCCTATCACATCATTTGATTCGTAGTATGAGATTTCAACCTGTCTTTGTGTTCTACTCATCTGTGTATTCCTCTCTATCTCTAAATTCCCTCTTATCTTCCCTGACTCCAAGTTCCTTCTCCTCCACATCCATTTCCTCCTCCAGACCACTTTCGTCCTCCTCCCCTTCTATCCCTCTTCTATGTCGACTACACATTGTCGACTCTGACTGCACTATCAGTTTAACTTCCTTCTCCCTCTTAGAGACTCAGGACTATGAAGCTTGCACCAGAAGTTCTTTCCCCAAAAAACTTCCTTGTCAAAACTTTTCCTTCTCTTACAATTCTGGTCCTAAGATTCCTGCCAAATTACAAGTGGCTTTTCTCGGAGTAATCCTATTTGCATAGCGATCTAGGCATCTACTGATGATTTTCTGCAAGGTTTTAGCTATAATTTGGATCTAAGATTAAATCCCACCCTCTAGCCTAATTCTGATTGGATGTCACTATGGACTGTCCCAATCAAACTTAGCAGACAGTATATTCTCACTTGTCTACGTGTAGTGTGACTCTGGTGAGAATACATCCCGTTCACCTTTCGGGTTTCCTTTTGATCTCCGAACCAATGTTTAAAGCCTGGATGTGAGGACTACAAGCCTTTAACTCACAGCTATTCTATAGTCTGAGTGGTTGGCAACTTGCACAATCAATTAACACTGCATGTGGCGATGTTTACACATCAAACATGGTAATAATAAACAAGATTATACATTCCTGGATAACCTGAACACAGCGATCGTGATACAAACATAGTGTTAACATGGTCAATCTGTTCATCTATCCATTATTCTTTGCCTAAGTTTTGTAATTTTTCACTTTTCAGGTAGTGGAACATTCTCGATAGTGAACACATTCCTTTTTTTTTCTTTTTATTGCTGTTGTCAGCAAGGTTAGTAAAAAATGCATTGTAGCAGGGAAATTCAAATGTCCAGCTACTCTGACAACTTAAATATTTTGTTTGGCAAGTAAATCCTTGTGATTTGTCAGAATTGTAATGATAATATAAGGGAAAAATCAAGATTTGATTCTCTTTCATGAAACTGTCAATTCATGACAGGTTGACCATTGTAGTATATTTTCTGTCCTTATGGGATTAGTAGGCTTAAATGAGTTGAAATTCATAACATTTATACTCACATATAAGTCAAGTCCAAACGTAAAATGCACAGACCCAGATTTGAGGTCACAAAATGCACTAGCAGATCTGATTCTGTGCAGTTTAATGTGAGTAATCAGTAGAACAAACATAGGACTTTGCTAACACATCATGCAATTGCAGATTAGGGTCTGTGTTGTTTGCTGTTTGAGTTGACTTAATGAGTGAGTATATGTGGTACTTCGCTAGGTTCATGTTTCTGTTTAATGACAGCTACACAATTTCCTATTTTTCTTGAATTTAACAGTAGTGGTCTGAGCAGTGAAACCAGTTCTTACAACTCGGAGTGTAACGATGATGAAGAGATTGCTCTTGCTATTCAGGCAGCTGAACTGGCATCTAGAAATGAAGCAAGGTCTCGCTTTAGAAATAGTGGCGACCTAATCCACAGACTATTTGTCTGCATATCAGGTAAAGACAGTGTCCCTTCACCTAGTTGTAAAACAAATGACTATTGATTATTTCTGGTAGAGTTGTGTATTGACTTGTACAGTAATGCAATGTGTATCATGATACCTAAGTTCTTTTAGGCTAGACCATAACATCATTGATCCACAGCTTCAACTTTGGCACAAAAAAGTTGCCTTTTCTATTACCCATAAGACTCATAGATAGATCCGAGAAATTGGTGATAAAAAATTATGTCTATTTTAGAAGGACAGAATAAAGTGCATCTTAGACAGACTTACTGAATTGAACTGGTCTTTTTACAGAATAAACACAAATCGATCATTTTTATTAACTGACAGAAATATCTTGCTGATTTTTGTTTGGCTTTGACATCATTTTTGAACACATGGTTGATGATCTTGGATAGAAAATGTAAAGAATAGAAAATAAAATCTTTATCTTGACTGTTGCTCTTCTTATCTGATAACATTAAAAATCTGTTTTAAAAAATTAAACTGCAGGTGCAAACTAATGAATGTTTTACCTGTGCAAATAGTGTGTGATTTAATAGACTGTTTGGGCCATGGAACAGTTTTAATTACCAAGTTTAATTTAAGGTGTTGTTAATAGGTAGCAATACAACTGTTATGCTCCAAAACTCCTGATCATGCAGTTCCATAAACAAAGACACTTGTGGAGCATGTCAAAGGTTATAATAAAGAAGAAATAATGTTACATATTAGAACAGAGGGTGGATTTAATCTATGAAGTGCTTTTTTTCATTTGTACCACTGGAGAGTGTATTGAGGAGAAACCAAGCAGTCATGGAGTCAAAATAGATATTAGTGTTGAAAACAGTAATTAGGTTCATTTTTACTTACAAAGTTCAATAATCGCTATATTTGGAAGTTTAATGTCAGCATTGGTTCAGACATATTTTTAGGACAAGATTGAATACTTCTCATAGTTTCATTAGTAAGAAAATAAGTATTATCTATGCAATACATAAACAAATTTAAACAGCATACATGTTTTATTTCCGAGTCAACAGAAAAAAAGAATTTGATTTGGCACATCAATATGTTGGGAGTAACAAGTTGAAATACATTCAATTGCATGACTCGGAACAAAATATGAATGCAGTTTTGTATTTATTACATACCCTATTTTTATGCTTTTGAAATAATTTTGGTTTTAACAGATTGATTCTTTGTGTCTAATAAATCTATACACATGAATATCAAAGAACTGTCTAATCAGCTCTGTATATATTATTGTAATCTGAGTCAAGATAGCGCTATTTGAAATTTGTTGGGCTTTGATCAGTTTAATTTTTAATTTGTCCATTAAAACAGATAAAGTAATGTGAGTTTACAGACATTTTAACAGACCTGCCAACTCACCATTGTTTTGTGGGAGATTTCTGAAATCTGACTGTTTCTCCCATACTCTTGCATTTTTTTTTTATCTCAGAAAAATAAGTTTTGTCCAGAAAAAAAGTAATTTGTTTCATTTTTAAAAAAACCAATTGGAAACTTCCCACTAAGTAAGACCAAAAGTGCACAGTTCTCTAAAAGTTTATTCAAGTTGTTGAAAAGTTGAATGTATGAATCTTTATGTTTGGTGATTTATTCTACAGTGTCTAAAAGAAAGTGAGATTTTGATGAAAGAAATGATAAACTTCTTTTCAGTCCTCTTATTGCCTGGAGTATCCGTGCATGATTTGTGAAATGATTCATATGCAATGTTTTGTAAGACATGTAATTCAAGTTTCAGTGTTGCCAGTGGTGGGTGCAATCATCCTGCCTGAAATAACTGAAATCTCTGAAAATATTTAAGAATTCCCCCTGACGAGTGTCATTGGTGTTGGCAGGTGTGTTAATGTAATTATGTCATTTATGGCTGGTTACTTTTGGGTAATGTTCATACACATCAACAATGACCATATATATATACAGAAATGCAACCAGAATTCTTTTATTTGTAAATGAAAACTGCTAAAATATTGCCATGGAAGAGTTTTTATTATTGGCAGGCAATAATATAGTGCAATCTTGTTTACTCAGGCCACTTCAGACCAGCATTGAACTTTCCCAAAAGAGCGAAACACAATTCTAATAATAAAGACAGTAAATTTCCAGATATGATATGCAGGAGAGATGATAAGTTTTATTAGTATATGATAATACAAACAGAAATATAATTGTTAAATCTATCCAACTACAAAGAACTTGTACAATTAATGCAAACAATTAGATCAGTACCTCACACCCAAAACTTTATATTACATTTTATGTTTTCATGCATATTGGGTTATTGTGTTGCAGGGGTGGTAATTTAAAATGTCAGTACTATAACGATCTAAATTCTTTGCACGCACACACACACACACTATGCTTCATATTCTTTGGCATTATGTATTTGTCAAAAGCCACTACCCAGGTCATTTAGCATCATATAATTTGTTTAAAAAATTTGTACAGTCAATCCAAAATTTAAAATTAATATATTAAAACAATTTATTTTGTTAGGTGTGGCTGATCAGCTTCAGACAAATTATGCCAGTGATCTGCGCCATATTCTGAAATCTGTGTTTGACATGAATTGCTCAGACAGCACCAAGACCTTGTCTTTGGTGGTCAATCATGTAGGTGCTCAAGACTTGGAAAATTCACAGACAGAAATCAACTCCGAAGCACAGCAAAGTCCCCAAAGAAGGCCTCAGAGGTCCAATAATCAACAAAGGCAGGAAGGTAAGTTAGGAGTACTTGTTTTATAGATTTTACATCTTTTCAAGTTAACATTATTTTTTAGTATATCTGTTATCAAGGATTTTAGGGAGATTTTAGATGGATACAAGAAGGCCTCTTTTCCAGAGGCCATAAACATTTAATAAACATAATTTATCACTGCCTTGTTTAAAAGTATTTGATAATAATAGATTTCATCAAATGCATGAAATTTTCATACCAGTTTTTGTAACCAGGAAAGAGTTGGAAAAGATGGTAGATCATCTGCATGGTTGTAGTCATAGCATTGCATTATATGAATGCATTACATTGCTTTATATGAATGCATTACATTGCATTATATGAATGCATTACATTGCATTATATGAATGCATTACATTGCATTATATGAATGCCTGTACATCAATAAAAACAGCATAACAAGTTTAATTTACAGCAGGATTACTGTTACTACGTCTGCCAGTTGTCTTGAGTACTAATGCTGGTTGACATCATCTACAACATTACAGGGTTCGTTGAGTTGGATGGTTTTTCCACATTATGGGCAAATTGTAACACACAAATGTAGGAATGAGAATAAATGTCAGAAAGTTGTGTGGGTTACATATGTTCCTTATATGTGTACGCGGTGATATCTTCTGTCCATCCACCTCTCCATTACTACATCTTTTCAACTGCTTGGTGAGAATTCTCTGCACTTGGTACTTACTGGAGCTGAAACAAATAACAACATTCCAAATGAGAATACTTTTTTGCAACTATATGAAGTGTGACAGCATTTTATGAAAGATGCATTCAAAGTGAAATGTAAACAGCAAAATTGAATTAGTTTGCAAGTGAGCAACTTTAGTCTTCATATCATCTAAAGTTTGAACTTCAGTTTGAAAAATAAATATGTACAAAAAAATTCAAAATGGCTGCATTGCTCCTAGACCCCAATTTCTACTCATTATTATTCAGATACTCTTGAAGTCACCAAAGCCTTCAAGTCATTTCCAATTTATTTGAACCTCTACTGGTCATAGGCCAGAGCATCCTATGGGATGGCTTTTTTTGTCCATCATCTGGCATTTATCTGCTCATTAGCACAAGCTTGTTATCATTGTTCTTCCTAACCTACTATGAAACTTTACACACACATTCATCCCATGGTCTAGGTGGGCCTTGATGAAAATTTTGCTGGAACATCCATAGTGGATATCTTGTAAATCTTGATATCATTACTCCTTGTAATGCTACAGATCAAGATTGGAAAGCATGTTGTTTTACATCTGTCGAGTTTATCTTAAACAAAAGTTGTGCCAATAAAATATGACCACCACACTTTCCATCTTGAAAAGTTTGTTATTGCTATTCCTCCTATGAAGAAAATGTATAACCTTGGATCTTCACAAAGACCCCTTATGATGTACAATGAAAAAGATGACAAACTTTCATCCATTATATCCACCCACCCTGGCATCTTTAAAATTTTCTTATTGCTACTTATCTTAAACAGAAATCCATATCATCATGCAGTTTTCACAAGAAGCCCATTCATGATGTCTAGTTCTAAATAATGGTGCTGATTTGACCTCAAATATCAAAATAATGTTTAACCAGAAGACATTTTATGGTGTCTAGTTTGTCTTGAATGAAAACATTTCCAGTCTGATATCCAGTATGGTTACCATGGTGACAATCTGATCACTACTCTTCCAAAATTGATAGCCATATTGACATAGGATTTTCATCAACACACTTCTTATGATATCTAGCTGGTCTTAAATGAAAATGCTGCCCGGTAGACATTCAGTATGGCTGCCATATTGAACATATTAAAAATCTTGCTGTTAGATGAACGGATGGTCATCTTAGCATGGAGATTTCACCAGATGTCTTTAATGGATTCTGGTTCATCCAAAATGAAAATGATAACAATATTTCATCCAATATGTCTGACACAGTGACTGATTTGAAAATCTTGTCTTTCAAGCATATCAGAGATTGTTTTAACACTCATCAGTTAAAAAGATGCCTTGAATTTCTGGAAATTCTTTTCAGATGTAGCATCATTCCCAATGAAGGACTCTTGTTTGAAATCATTCCTTCATTTAAGAGAGTAAGTTGTTGAGTTAATTCACTTCTTGTAGTTTCTCTATTAAATACATTACCCAAATAATTAACATTATCAATTCTGCTACTTCCAGATTTCAGCCCCCAACAGACTTGAAAAGATTTCCTATATTTTGCTTAGTCAAAAAAAAGTAACTATTACAAAATAACTCCCCTTACAGTGTTATTTGACACTACATAACAGGAATATCATCAGTGTGACTTGAGTAATGTCTGAGAAAGGGTGCTTACATTGAGGGGAGGGTTAAGAGGAATTTATTATAATGTGATGGGGCAAGTATTTTCAGACAAATATAATTTCCTATACAATTTTCTTTTTTCTTCTGCACTAAAAGAAATTTTTTGAGTTGTACTGAGTTTGAAGATGAAAAAGGAAAAAACAAAAACAAAACAAGAACAACCTTGAATTGAAGCCAGGGAATGACAGTTTTCAGATGATCTCAATTGCCCTTTTAGTAATGCTTTATCTCCTTTGTCAATAGGTCAGCCTTCAAGGGGTAAGTTTTAGTGCAAAAGAAAAAGAAAATCTTACAGTAAATTATATATGGTTTTGTGACCAAGATTAGGTAAGGGTGTGCCAGGTTGTATTTAAAGTTTCTATTCACCACTCACTTCTAAAACACATTTTATGATATCATACTGGGTTTTAATCATCTAAATGTTTATGAAGCCTTTGAAAGTGTGCCAAGCAGCTTTGTAACTAAGACTAAGGATGTGCTGGATTATATAGTGTGTCTAGTCATTACAATTGAGTGTTCATTTTAAATAGGTGCAAAGCATGTAGACTTGCTCTGGATTATATAGTCTATATTGATAATAAATACACAACAGTGAGGTATTGTAGTTTTTGGAATTGAAATACAATTAATTACATCAAGGGACTAAATACCTTAATCTTTTTGTCTTTTTTGAAAGCATTATCATGCTTTGTACTTTTTTATTCAGTTGTGAAAAATTACCTAACAAGCTGTTTATATAGAGCTGCAAATTAAAAGCATCACAATTTGCAGTTACAAGCAACAGAATATTTGAATTTGGACTTCACCAACTTAATACATTTGAAGTGGGTCCATGTAATGCAGATCATTATTTTTATTTGTGTGATCAATGGTAATAAGGCATACTAACCCTTTGAAGAGCATGATAGAAAAAGCAATTTGGATTTTTTCAATTTGTAGTTTTAAATTCAAATAATACCTTGTTATAGGCAAGTGTCAAGCAATGATACACAGACATTGTAAATATTTGTTTTTCTGCCACACTTTGGTCACAGCCTTGTTGGCATGTCAGGTGGCAAGTCCCTAGTTGGCATGTCATACATATATACATACATACATACATACATACATACATACATACATACATACATACATACATACATACATACATACATACATACATACATACATACATACATACATACATACATACATACATACATACATACATACATACATACATACATACATACATACATACATACATACATACTTACATACATACATACATACATACATAATTACATACATACATACATAACACACACACATATCATGCATACATACTTACTTAGAGGAGGGCAAATACCTTTTTAGTAATTGATTTACTTATTTTGTAAGATCCCCCTCCATGGGTGCCAGATGAGCAATCTACAACTTGTACATCCTGTAGAACACATTTCACTGTATTCAGGCGGAGACATCACTGCAGAAACTGTGGAAAGGTAAATGAATTTCTTTGTTGTACTTCAATAATAAATTCAAATTAACATAACTTAATGACACCATGTACAAAATGTCAGACAAGCTGACAGAAAGATGATTCTGTTCAGTTTCAGAAACCTTTAGCTTGCACATAATGTTTTTAATCAGATTCATTATCAGGGGTACATGACTATTTAAATTTGATGATTATGTTTTGGCATGTAGCAAACTTATTATTGCTGTATATTTGACTGGCATTGTCTTTTTTTCTCACCCCAACTCCCAGCGCTCGTTCAAGCATTGATCTCAATTTTTGGGTCATTTTCGATATACCTTTGTTTATCACATAATGTGGTCAGCATTATGGACTCCAGCTGCCACATTAAAGTGAATTTTCCTTTCTATTGAACATCACATTGTATCATAACATCAACACAAGGCATTTCCTAACCTCAACCCCCTCATTCTCACTATACTTCAGTTCAGTTCATAACTGGATCAGCAATTACGGGCCCCAAACTACTGAATTGTAATGGGATTCCCCTTATTGTAAATTACAGTGATAACACTAGCATAGGACAACCCCACCCAAGTTTCCAATCATTCTTGCTATACTGTGTGATTCAGTGGTTTGATAAATAATGCAATATGCAGTTATAGACCCCATTAACCATGTTAAAATAGGATTCCATTTTATTGTATATCTCTCTGTAGAAGTGTATGGCAATGTCTTTGAATTTTGCAGGGTGTTTCTATGTCAGTTAGTTGTGTTTGTTATACATGAAATTTAGAGATGTCAAAAAATATATGCTACTTTATACAGGCATCTTATGGCATGTTAAATTTGTTCATAATAATAATTTTACTGTGTACAGAAGATCATCTAATATTTCAGATATTCTGTGCACGATGTTCTGCTAATGCGGTTCCTCTGCCTCACTATGGTCACATGAAGCCAGTTAGGGTTTGCAACAGATGTGTCATGTTCAACGTAACACCCTTCACTGTAGATGAGTAACAGGATTATGAGAAGAATTTGTTAATGATTTCATTCATGTGCCTGATTACCTTCAACAGTTTACAATTTTGTTGGACAAGTACAGTAAGGTATATCATGACAATATATAGAAAATAGGAATGGAGAAGTCATAAAAATTGCCGCATAGTTTGATTTGAAATTTTCAGGACTGTCATTCTTTTCCATTTGTGTGCACTAATGTTATGTGCTGGGAGCAATATTATGTGAGTAATTTTGAAGTAAAAACCACTGTATGGCTACTGTTTTGAGTAAATTTCATTTATAAATAGTAACTACATCAGACACCATTAGCTTGCTTAAACATACATGTATGGGAAGCCACTGAATAAATGAAATGTACCATGATGGCTCCTAAATACTTAATCACCATATATGATACTTCATCTTATATCTGTACATGCATGGACTGTTGTTATATTTTTTTTGATAAATTACTTAGTGCTGTTTTGTAAATGTGCAAATATTAATCTATACATGTTATTCATGTGGATTGGCTCACCTTGTATGTCAGTAATAACTAAGTTTTCCAAAGTTGAGTCTCTTGATCATGGCAAATGCTGAAGAGGTAACTTCTCAGGAAAAGTAACTCGACTATACCAAAAAAGTGATCCAGTTTTCATAGTTGAGTGGCTTTATTTTTCAAGCTATCCATCATATTTGACACATTCATACTTTAACCCTATTTTGCCTACACTCGTGCACAATACAACATAGATGTATTTTAAATTTTTTAACCTCAAAATGTCTTATATGGGACACTGAGACCAAAATTTTACTCTACAACAACTTTTTTACTTTCATTTGTTATGCACTTAATATTTTAGACTCATTTTCACCTACACACATTATGTATGCATCTCTGAGTGAATAACCAAAACACTACCAAATCTAGGTATGGTGTTCTATTGTTACACCTTTTTTTGGTCATTTGTTTTACCCTCTATATCTTACTTCCTGTTTCACCAGCACATATGAAAATTGGTGTGTTAAGGTATCTCAAAGTGAATATTTCAGCTATTTCAGATACCCATCATATCTTAGATTCTATTTAACCTGTACTCGTGACAATTATTATGTGGATATATCTTCTGTAAAATAAAATAGGTCACAGTGACCTAATATTCATGCTTCAACAGTGTTTGTATTATCAACTGGTTGTTTGTTGCATACAAGATTCTTTAGATATGTTACCCATTTGTAATACCTTTGTGAACTATCTCACAAATCCTGCTCTCTCAGATACTACTTTTAGCTAAAGGGAGCTAAAAGATGTCTGCTGGCAATGTGGCAGTCAGGGAGAATGATCTCCCATTAGGTATAAAACTTGGTAGCAGCAAAACCTAAGAACCACTCAGTTATTACTTCCACCTGTGCCAAGAAGCATGCTGTTGTCACAAGACCCATCAAAAGCTAGAATCTTCATGGAAGATATAGTACTACAAGTTTGAAGAATTTTGTTTTACCTCTAAAAAAAAGTGTACTCAATCTATATTTCCAACTTTTTCTGTAACAACAAAGTTCTGCCTTTACAAATTGCTAACTCTTTGTCATTGTCACACATTTAGGTACTTGTATGTGGGCTATAATTTTTGTTATATGTGCATGACTTGCACTTATATAACTTCTGTATATGTGTAATTCCATTATTAACAGGTACATATCAGTGAGTTTCTATCCCAAAGAATTTGTAGCGTTTGGGCACCAACTTAAATATTTTTACTTGTGTGGACGGTCTATGGGCCTTTTCCCCTAGAAGTATTTATATATTGTTGCACCTTTTGTATATGTCTCCGTAATTGTGCTTCAGTTCCCTTTTCTGTTTTTTTTTTTTTTTTGTGTGTAATGTAGACACTTGTATATTTCTGCACTGCTCTGGTTGGACAAGCACTGGTCATCATTCCTTACATGTTTTATTCTGTTGCATTCTACGCATGCATGTTTTTAAAGTCGACATTTGATTTTCTGCATAACCATTTTATCATATTTAACACTACTGAGTTATTCAGATGGGTAGTCTATGTGACTTCATAAGTTAGGTTCTGGCTACATTATTTATATGTGCATGACTTCATGCACATAAGAAACTGTATACTTCCATCTTCTCTGGTACATACAGGTGAGTTGTTGATGCAGTAACCATGGGCCTGGAATGCCATGCTTCAGTGATACTACCTGTACAGGCTGTCCTTGACATTCCCTACAGTATTCAAACACCTGTGCAGGTATTATTATATTATACCAGCATGCTTCATTGCTTTTTTCTACTGTTATCAATTTCTGGGTCAACTTAGTATTACTGTAATAATCTATTATTACTGTGTCCTATTACTGTAATAATCAAGTATAACTGTGTCCTATTACTACTATTACTGTAATAATCTAGTATTACTGTGTCCTATTACTACTATTACTGTAAAAATCTAGTATTACTGTGTTCTACTATTACTAGTATTACTGTAATAATCTAGTATTACTGTGTTCTACTATTACTAGTATTACTGTAATAATCTAGTATTATTGTGTCTTACTATTACTGTAATAATCTACTGTGTCCAAATGCAATCTTATCATGAATGGAGTCTAAAAGCACTTGCCTTTACTGATCATTTCTATCTCATCTCTGTCCGTGTGGGTTTGAGTCTTAAGTTCAGCCAATGTGGGTATGTGAGCAGGCTGATATTTGCTTCCCGTGGGTCAGTGGTTCTTACTGGGTTTTTTTTTCTGGGTTCATCACCCTCCATTTATACTAACAGTCATATATGGCCTATCTTTCTCTGAGAAATGGTGTTAAACTCCAAAACAAAACATCCTGATGAATTGCTAGTTGAAAAGCTTAACAAAGTATACATGTTTAGGATTTTTAAAGATAGTTTGCTTCTTCTTTACCACTTGTATTATTTTTTGGGTAATATAAATCTTGATAATGCTTGTGCTGTTTTACTTACTTTTTGGGGAAGTGTAGACCCTTATTTGTTGGCACTTTATGCATTGTTAGATCTGGCTTTATATTCTTCACAGTTGAATGTTTCAAGATAAATACAGTATCATGTTATTTTGCAATGTTGTACTTGTCAGTTTAAAGGGCAGCATGGGTTTAAGTGTACATTATACATTAACATTATATTACAAAGAAAATAATTAAGTTTATTAGATGTTTATACAAAGCTAGCTCCTTAGATGATGACAGTACAGGGGACACTGGGTGTTTTTTTACATAATATGTATTCTGCATCATCTGTCAAATATATATTTCATTATGTAATTAAAAAGAAGCTTGCTTTTACATATAGGATTCAAAGTATGTGTGTTTACAAGTTGCAATAATCACACATCTTAACAAATAAACATTTTATGAATCACAAGCCATAACCACTGATGATGAAAAAAATAGCTGATTACAGGATTTCTGCATATCAGTATCAAAGAGATTTTAAACAAATTTGTCAGCGTGCCTGCAGAACCAGTTTAATGTCTATAGATGTTTGCCATTTTCAGTTAGTAAATGATTGCATTTTGCTTTTTGCATCTAGCAGTTAAGAAATCATTATTTGGTATGCTGTTCTATTGAAATCACAAGACATTTTTTGAAAATTATAATTTTTGTTTGTCTTTTATAAATTATATATATTTTATCACTCATTGTCTAATTATATAGCATATTCTAACCTAAGAGTGTACTTATTTTGTTTGCATTTATTACTTAAAATCTTGCAAATGCATGATTGTATGTAAATATCAGAACCAAACAGTGACATGGGCACAAGGACAGTCATAAAGGAAATATCCATAAGAAAATAATAACTTTAGTTGTTTGCATCTCATCATTATGTCATATTGACATACTTTTGAGAAAGTTTTTGCTCAGCATTTTATTTTAAACAAAATTTCTACAATTGCTTTTAGAGATATTTTAGACTTTTAATCTGATACTTTACACAAACAATTATGCATATTTCTCAATAGTAATTTCTTTTTTTTATAAACACTTATACCTGCAAAACTCTGATAGGTTATTATTTAATTTGGTTGTTCACATATTACCACAGTACATGACTCCTGTTTCTTCACAAGATTTCACAAGAACCAAACTTAATATCTCTGTATAGTGTTCATTTGCATTACAGCATCAACTGTTTTGCTTTTTATCAAATATACATTATACATTTACTATTCTCATTTTGCAAGAAAAGGTTACCATAGCACTCAAGGATAAGTCACATAAAACCCCCAAATATATAGACCAAGATTTTCCATTCCGTAATGCATTAACAGATCAGATTTGCATACTTGTTACACAAATGATTTTAAATAAACAGTATGGACCCTTATCTGTCACCACATTATGGGAAACCCAAAAAGGGTCAATGTTTTTGTTTTTGCTCAAGGATGCATATTGTGGACAGGTAAATATGGTCTATGGGGATCCTTTGACTTTTAATGATATAGTTTATATGCGTTAATTGTGTTGCAATTCATCAAAAACAATTTTAAATAGTGACTTTAAACACTTGGATGTACTGCATGTTATAATTCTGGATATCCACTTGAATATGTACACAGCATGTAATAATTCTTAACAACCCTTTAGATGGGAATAGTAGGTATTGGATTTACATTGGTGGACTCCAATGCAATGAATAGTTTAAATGAAGCATGAGAATAATTTTGCTTAATTACAGGCTTTTAGGCTTTTCAGTTTACTTTCTTCCAAGATCACATTTTATGATTTATGGTTGTATTTTACATCATATTCGTATATCCATTGAAACTCTTGATGGCATTTGAATCCATTCTCAACCATTTTGTAGCCAGTTTTGTTTGATTACTATAGTTTAATGTACTTTTTATATCTAATTTATATTTAAAAATATTGTGACTGTATAAGAAGGAATATTGAAATCATTTGGTTGTGTCGTGTATTTTTTATTTGCCATCCAAAGAATTCATGTTTCAAATCTTTTTTTGATGTGAGGATTGGACAAATGCATTATTAAAGATATTTTACAGTGTATTGCTCACAAAAACATCCATCCAATTGCAGATAAGATACAAAATAGTATATAAAAAAAGTTTTTCTTTTTGATTTGGAGGGACCTCAGCCTCCTTTTATCCTACAAGTATGTAGGGGGATGTAGCTATCACTAAGTCCAATAGTCTATCAGCCCATAACATTATGTAATTAAGTGGAATATAGCTATCACTTTGCCCAACAGTCTGTCAGCCCATAACATTATATGATTTAGGATGGGGGATATAGCTATCGCTGTGTTCAACAGTCTATCAGCCCATAACATTATATAATTCAGGATAGTGGATATAGCTATCACTGTGTCCAACAGTGTATCAGCCCCTAACATTATATATTCAGGATGGGGGATATAGCTATCACTGTGTCCAAAAGGCTGTCAGTCCATAACATTATATAATTCAAAATAATGGATATAGCTATCACTGTGTCCAACAGTCTGTCTGCCCATAACATTATATAATTCAGGATAGGGGATATAGCTATCACAGTGTCCAACAGTCTGTCAGCCCATAACATTATGTAATTCAGGATGGGGAATATAGCTGTCACTGTGTCCAACAGTCTTTCAGCCCATAACATTATGTAATTCAGTGGAATTTATTGATCACTATGTCTGATGGTCTGTCCATAACATTTCCCTTTTGATACTGGTATAAGTACTATAGAAATTGAAAATGCAGGACCATAGGGTACATTCACTAGAAGTCTTTACATAAGAATAATACTGGATGGGATAGGTCATCACTAGCTGACTCTTGTTAATATTTTTTGGATTATTGCCTACGTTTCTGCTGTTGGTAGTAGCTTTTGCTTCTAAAACTACAGCAACTTTGTATCTTTATTATCAGATTGGGTTTTTTTTTTCAGGGGACAAAATTTTAGCATATATAGCAACAAATTGGACCTTACTATGGTTCCTCTCTCTGGTAGTGTCACAGCTTGTAGGGAAGAAAAACTGTCACTAATGGTAATTAGCATTGTTCATACAAGTATGAAGAAATCCTTGAATTTGAAGGATTGCCTAGAACACTGCATGTATTTCAATAAATTTGGTTTTATCTTGAAAAAGCCTTGAATTTGTATATAAACTCCTTGAACTTTGCAAAAAAAAGTTTTTGAATATATCATAAGGCATACAGTCTAATCAAAATTAATAAAGTAAAGCACTTTTAAATTTTGTATATCTCTAATTAACACATTTTCCCATAAATAAAGAATAATAAAAATTGGATAAAATGGTGTGATCAAGTGATACATAACATTGGTTGTTCTCAGATGGAATGTAAGGAAATTAAACTTACAAAATATCAGAATTAGTATTATATATGTATTGTTTCTTGTACTTTTGTACCAGTGTATACTGTTATACATGAAGCATAAAGTAGCATGTGAGAAAGTCAAGTTTTGGTGATGAAAAATATCCCAGAACGTCTTGAAGTCCTTAAAAACTGCTTGCAAAGTCCTTAGATGACTGCTCAGAGTTTGTAGGAAACATGATTGCTATTATTAACTCATTATTTGGAGATGAAGAAAGGAAAACTTTCACAGGCTGAATGATTAATATTTTTCAGAATATTACTGGCATTGGTTATAATAGTTATTTTCAAAATTGAACTTAACATGTGTTACTCTCATGATGTTCATCCCTCTGAAGTTTCTCAAAATATTATTTGTATCAACCTGTCATAGCCATTAGTATTTTGAATACTTTGATTCCTTGACTGGTTAAAGTAAATTTATTTTGTTATTTTTTTTTTTTTCATAAAGAACTTGAGGCCAGTAGAATTTTACTCTGCTGCCAAAAATTTGCAATGTGATTAAATTATTAAATGCTTAGATGAATTGATATGTTTATATTGATTGCTGTATACACAGTACAGGTCTTTTCAGAACTATTATTTATACTCAGTAGAAAGTTATCTTTCTTGGAGTAAAAAAAAGGGCACATTGACTTCATTGCGTTTAAATTGCACTTTTTGATTACAGTTTATAAGTAGCATTAAGTCCACAAATTTTGCATTCACATAGTATCTTTAAAAATGTGAAGTTTTTCTAAAAAGAAAATGATCACATTGTAGTGTAGGTTTTTCTGTAAGTCTTCTGTAATCTGTGTGATTCATTCATTCATTCCATGACCTAACCTTTTCTAGTTTCCATATTTCAAGCTCTCTTGTTATATTGCAGCTGTGATATATATATATATATATATATATATATATATATATATATATATATATATATATATATATATATATATATATATGTATGTATGTATGTATGTATGTATGTATGTATGTATGTATGTATGTATGTATGTATGTGTGTATGTGTGTGTGTGTGTGTGTGTGTGTGTGTGTGTGTGTGTGTGTGTGTGTGTGTGTTTCATCCATAGGTTGACCATGTATTTAATCAGTGCCTAGGAAAGGCAAATTGTTCTTTGCATTTTGTAAATTTTTTAGAAGTATAAACACATCATGTATGTAATGTATGTCATTTCAATATTGCAGTCATGTTGTAAACTGACCTCATTCAATAAATGATACTTTTTAAGCTTTGAGTATTGTTAGCATTTAAAACCTGTGGAAGAAGTAAATGGTATCTTTTATTTTGTGTTCTCTTTAGACATGTTGTCCTTGTTTTTTATTCAGGTTCATCAAGGGGTGAAATGTACTAATATTTGGTTTGTAAAGTGTTGTAGCATCAGTGTTTGGTTTATATTTTTTATACATTTTAAAAACTTCATTCCCATGCTGAAAAAGCCTTTTAAATTATAGGGAAATTTTATTGCTTTTCTCTTTTATAGCTCAAGTCATATATAGCTAAAGCAGAATGTAGTCTTTCATTATCAGTCACAGAATGACCAGATTTTGACATAGTTTTCTAAAAATATATGATTTTACTTAGACCTGTATGTGTGTCTGTTTATATATATATATATATATATATATATATATATATATATATATATATATATATATATATATATATATATATATATATATATATATTATTCAAGTCCATTTGGGACTTGAGTGCTTGACAAAGGCTAATATTTTTGCTTGACAGTCGGATGATTTGGTTTGTCCACATTTTATTCATAGATTCCATGTTAAAATATGTACAGAATTTATTTAGTACAAGTGCCTTATTTTAAGGATGTGGAAGGTTTAATCAGTGCAAGAGATAGCTGATGCAAGTCTAAAGATGAAAGGGAAAGATCTTGATTATTGAAAGCATTTCGTGATTATACCGCTTTCAGAAATCTGTACAAATTGTGAGAATTGCAGATACCGTTTCCTTTTCATCGGCTATTGACCAATCAAATGCCTAGATTTTTCTCAAGGTATATAAATGACCACATTTTTTTTTTTCTTAAAGGTAACACAACGTTGCATCTTTTAGACATTGGCACCATTGACAGATATTACTACTAACAAAATGAGACCATTAAATGGGTGTATTAGTCACCCGCTGTTCCGGATGACAGTTCCTACTCTCCATAGAAGTTTGTTCAAACTGAAAACTGGTATCGTCGCAAGCCACAGACAAAAAATCGGCTATGATCTCTTTTCACCAGTGGCTGCCAGTGGTAGGATTTCATCTTTTTTCATGAATATACATAAGCCAGCTCATTCAATCATTGCGAGCTAAAGGAAAATTTTTATCTAGTTGATCGAACATGACTTTCCATGGTGACTGGGGCAGCCAATCAAATTCTCTATTACGATCAGTCACTTATTAATAAAGATGTAACTTAAGTTGATGTATCAGATCTTCAGTGATGGCTCCTTGAAGATGTAATTTTATATATGTATACTCATGCAAATGGAGGAAATAATAATACGAGTAGCCGATGGTGAAAAGAGAGTGTATCGGATATTTACCAGTGACTAGTGACAATGTAACATTCGTGACTGTTTTCTAGGGAAGTCTTTGTGAACAGTGGTTAATCTTAAATACACTGAGTTTTGGAGTCCTGATCGGTCTATCAAACTCGTCTTTATTATTCACTAACATCTCGCCGCAATCGGCTAGGATTTGAGTCACGGACTTGGCCAACTTGGCTATGCAAGAAAGCTTAAATATAGGTAGCATACTGTGGTCGGTGGTCCTCTCGCCGTTTTACCAGGTTTTTCCTCCACCAGACATACTGGACGCCATATATATATATATATATATATATATATATATATATATATATATATATATATATATATATATATATATATATATAGGCTGAAAAATAGCGTTATCCCAGAACAGCTACACTGATAGATAGAGATAGATAGATACTACATTTGATTTAAGTAAATAATAAATAAAAATATCAAGCCAATTATAAAATAAACATTTTATTTTCCTAGAAGCTGTAAGATATTTATCTGAATCGGAACATCGTTGGCTTATTGGTGACTGATTCTACATAGTTGCTATTGACAGCTGTTTCTCGGGTGGTCTGACAAAATTTTCGCGGACAAAATGGCACAGACGCAGAACAACCGATCTTTCATCCGTATTAGGATAGACATGATCATCTTCGCAGCTGGAGGAAATTGCAAGCGGAAGGATTCTCGGAACGTTACAGAAATGAACCGGATTTCGCACTTCTCGTCAAACGACTTTTTTCTCTTGTATCTGTTGCACCACATGATGTTATTGATTTGTTTGAAAATTTAATCAAAGATCCAACTTATCGTGACATAAATGTTATCTCTAATTACATGGAAGATAATTTCATTGGTAAATTAGAAGGTCAAAAAGAGGGCTACCCAGATTTTTAATTTAACTTTGGAGTCAATTTTCTAGAGTAATCAACAATCTGCCTCGCAGCAACACGCAATCGAGGCTTGGCACAATGCTGTCCACAATGTTGTCGGTTTCGCGCATCCGACCACGACCAAACTTGCACGGAAACTACAACAGGAACAACATAGCACTCAACTTCGTCGTCAGTTGGAACTGGGAACAACGGTTGGGAAGAAAAAGAAAACATACATCCGCGTCAACGATACGTTGCACACTATGGTGACCGACTACAACAACCAAGATCATAACACATATTTAGGAAACATTGCACGTGTTTTAACCATTAATATTGTTTGACTTCATTATTTCTTAATTAGCCTAGATATAATTATTATAATAAAGTTAGACTAAATTGGAATAAATATATTAGTGAATTTTTTTATTGCTTATTCCATTTTTTTTCCGCCGATTTTGGTACCAGACATTTTGTCCGCATGAAATGTCCTTTTCCGCATGAAATGTCCGTGCCATTATGTCTGCTGACATTATGTCCACATGCCATTTTGTCCGTGACATTTTGTCCCCGGACATTTTGTATAGCACCGTTTCTCGCGCTTTTTACGCATGGGTCGATCCCACAAGAAAACATGCTATAATACAGAATCTTTAGCTATCGATGACAGGAAAGAAATCCTGAACTTGGAAGCTGTGTAACAAAAATACTTAAATGCCCAGATTTTACTAACTTTTTATATTTATTTTAAATTAAATATGAGAGATTTAAATGTTATTGATCTAACGTCGATTGTATTGTAAATTCTATTTTTTTATTTTACTACAGTCTGCCTAGTTGTTTTTGAGTCTTCGATTTGATGGATGTAGGGGTGGGGACACACCTTGTTTGGATGAGTTACAGCTCTAGCAGCTAGACACATTTTAGAACGAGTAACCAAAACTTTGGTCTCGGAGATTAAAAGGAAAAAAAATACTAAAACAGAAACACTCCATTACACCCTCTCCCCCCCCAAAAAAAAGACGAAAACAAACGTATTGATCATAGACTGTCTAAACTCTGGTATTACACGCAGTTTAAATACAAAAACAAATTCTGCATGTAATAACATTTCAAAACTATTAAAAAAGCTGAAGGGTTGGAATTTTAAAAATGTTTTGTTTCCAAATGACATCCTGACATCGATTCTGCTCAAAGGGATCATAAGCGTGAGTCGCAATATAATAGGATTAACTTTGCAACTGAAACCAGGACTAATGGTGTACTGGAGGAGTGCTTGCTTCATGTTTTCACTTGTTTGTGTTTTAATTGCACGGTTTATGAAGCATGAACTAGGGTGATCAATTTCATTTTACATATCGTTTAATCTAATGATTATTTCGACATTGAAGTAATTTATGTATCTGTGTTAAAAATTATTAAATTATTTTTGTGCAATATATTAAGCATGAAGTTTATTTGCATCTATGGAAAAAAATATTTTTTAACCTTAAATAATTGTCAAACATAATTTCCATCACTTGTGTACTTATTTTTCTAATCGATCACCAAAGCCGCCTTTTCAAACAGTTTTGATTTATAAAAAAAACAGCGTTGGATTCCGTTATTTGTTTAAAAAAACAAAGCAAAGGGGAGGGGGCAATCCGCCAATGTGATTGACCTAATGAGCAAAACATGGTTTTAGGGTTCTATGCAAATCCTCTGACATCTGAATGGTAAATCGGTACGTCTTCCGCCATTTGTCCAAAAATTCAAACTGCTTCCTAGTGGACTTGGTGAAAAATACACCCGCCCGTTACAGATCCTTTGACGCCAGTGTAACGCTGGCGCAAGCTTTAAAATTAACGTATTTTCCATTTGCTTTTGAAAATTTTTAGAAGAGTGAGGAAAAACGAGAATGGGCTTTTCTATAAAAAAAAAATTGCAGAAATCAGTTTATGGCGGTACTGGCATTTTGATGAAAGTAAAGGCATCAGGTGTGGATACGTATGTAAAACAAATCCATTTTTTTTAATTTAAAAAATAATTCCTTATCATTTGCGAAAAACACCGAAGCGTTCCTATTAATTGTTGCGTGGTCGTTCCCTGGAGCATTTGCTTCATTTAAAAAATTCATTATAAAGCAACATCGCTACTTATAAGAATACACTGTAGAATTTACCCCATACTTCTGGCATTTAACGTCGATTGTGTACGTGATTTGTATAGTACTAGAAACTAACATCGTTTGTTTCCGAAGGTCCAGATACTAGCACTAAGGAAACTAGCAACTTTATTTCGTTAGCCTTGTACCCAATGGCGGAATCATACCCGTGTGTTAATTACAATCAACATTAACATAAAATATAAATATATTTTAGAGTTGAATGTTCGAAATCCTAGCTTGCTAATGTGGAGCTGCACCACTGTGAGAAAAGTATTTCATTTAATTATTTTTCCACGATCATGACAAAAATGGATTGGTATTATTTTATTTCCTTTATACATGGAATACAATGTACTCTAAGGAAAGGAACATAATTACTACGTAATAATACTCTTTGTTTCGTACACATCCCTAGCATCCTTTGGTAAAAATGTCATTTGTAACAAAAATAAATCTTTGGTCTTGATTTCAATAACTAAAACACTGCTGTGCGTATTAAAATTTAGATTTTATTTTCAGATTTTCATGTGAAATTACATGTTAAAAGATGTAAAATTAGCTAATGTATCGTCTTTCTGGATTTAGGTCTCTATTTTATGCCTTTGTATAAGTGGAGTTTAAAAATGAAATCAAAAGAATTGGAATTGAAATTGACTAATAGTGATGTTTTGAGCAGTTACGTCCTACTTAAAGATTTAAAGAAAAACGAAAATGTTATTCATAAATATGTTCCCAGAGGTACTAAGTTTAGTTCAGACGTAGTAAAATCGTGTTCAATTTAGATAAAAGACTTTGTGTGTGATTTGGATTTATAACATAGCTTTAACAATTTTTTCAGTCATTTCTCTTCGTCATCTGTAGTGTTGCAGCTTAAAATGATGTCTAGCATTGGGGCATCATGTCGCAGACATATAACGTGATGTCCCACCCACATTATCCTGAATCCAGGCCGACCACTCCTAACGCTAACCTCTCAATGCTGAGCGCGAAGCGAGGCAGCTACTAGTACTACTTTTATAAGTCTTTGCTATGACTCAGCGTGGGTTCGAACCCGCGACCTCCTATATCGACTATAACCACTTATGCCACCGAATAGGTTCAGAGATCTTGATCAGGCATGTTTAGTGTGGAAAAAATCACTTTATTAAGGGTGTGTCTACATTCTCCAACTTTAATATTTACAAACACAAACCGAAACAAGTATAAAGATACAGCCAAGTTTCTTTGTCTGTGCATCATATTTACGATGAACAATTAACCCACACCAGAACTTCAAATAAAAAACTACTTAGTATGATATATCCCTTCCTCCTCTTCATCCCTTAATAGGAATCCACCCCAACAAATTTAACAGTCCTTCCTAGTATTAGGATCTCAGACCTTTAAGACTTCGGTTCATTTTTATAGATCTGTTGATGTATTTGATTGAGATGTTATTTATTTATATTTTTAATTCTTTACATTTATTTATTATTGTTTGTTTGTCTGTTACCTTATTTATTATGATGTACATTGGTTTCACTTTCACTCTTTAGTAAAGTTTTATAGTGTTGTAATGTTTTGTGTACCTTGTGTTATGACTACGAAACAACTTAATAAAGTATATTGCATATTCTCATAAATATCAAACTAAATAATGTAATTTCTTAAATCTATCTGTGTATATCACATTAAGGCTACAAATCGTTACTATAGAGAATAATCCAATACACATGATACATGTAAGCACATTAATAAAATCATTTTAAAACCGAATTAAAACCAAAATCCTACAAATTAACAGTAAATTAATAAAATAAAAGTATGTTGCATAATACTAGTGTTATTGGAACAAAAGTACTCGCACATAATACCATTTCTTACTTTCACATTCATTGTGCAGTTATGGTTCATTACACCTTTTTCTCAACCTAAACAATTACCAACGTCAGCTTGCAGAACTGCGGTTGTAAAAGGCTAACTGTTTAAACATGCCTAAGGGTAGAAGTTTATAATTAAAAATATCAAGGGTGTAATAACAATTATATTAAAAAGATATAGATATTTTCCTATTGTAATCAAACAGTGACTGCGTGATAAAATTGCCGTGATGCAAATATTCAAACAGTGAAAACCATAATACAATTATTTATTGCATGAAGCTGGGTGGTGGGGTGGTGATATTGTCCTCTTCCTGGGTTTTATTTGTACTTGGAGATTTTATCCTACAACTCTCATGAGGCTCCTGTCCTATGTGGCTTTTGTGTTGGAGAGTTTTTGTCTGTAAATTTAACACCCCCTTCGTAGTATAAGAATGTTTTAAGACTACTATGTATATCTTTGATATATCACCCACCTACCACACAAGCAACGGAATCTCAAGTACTTATATCGCCTTATGTTTCTGCTATCTTTATATTTATCTAAATCTCTTTTATAACGAGGAAATATATATGTGTGTCTTTATATCTAATATAGGACGTCGCTTTTGCACCGTATGATATTTAATGCAGTGCAGTAAGGAAAATAAATACTGCAAATAATTATCATAGTTCATAAACTGTATTTGTGCTACAGGTACGGGCACTCAGTCATATATAATTTCCCGTTTGAATGTATGATGAGTACGTCACTAAATCATTCCAGTCTTACTGATCTGGTATCTTCGGTAAGCCTTCTGTTCTTTGTCAACCAGTCACTCGACAAAGGCCGAAAATTTACCGGTTAGTCATAAGGACATTATCAATACCATCTATTTTTATAAACGGGTTGGGGCACAATCAATGCTTCACACCAGGAAGTTTTATTTAGGTGGTTTTTAGCTGTCGTCTAACAACGACCGAGTTACAGTTATATTAGTACAGAACTTTAACGAAGCGGACGAATTACCTTCATTTATAGACGTATGAAGACCCAAAGTTACTCTGTTGGTAAGTTGCTTGCTTTGTAGCTAGATTGTTTAAAAGGTATAAATGGATACCTTGAACAAGATTAATGAATATGTATTTAACAACATTGTATAGACCTATACATGTGATATAGTGAACAAATAGTATTTAGAGATAGATGTAATTTTTTGCAGAAATTATGGTCAGTGACATGATTTATGTACTGTAATTAACAACAAATATCTAAAGATACAAACAATGGGTTAAAGACACTGTTCACATGAATTTGACAGCAAGTGACCATAGCTACACCATAAAGAAACAATTTCATTAGAGAAATGTTTGCGTTATTCCGACAATATAGTGGTATCTTAGAGGCGTGTTAGTTCATATGTTGGTTCATTGGAATTTACCGTAATGTGATGTCGAACTGAGGAGAATTTGGTGTTCATATATAGACTGGTAAACTGAGAGTATATATCATTTTCCGTTCCTTGTCCATGTTAGCAAACGTTCTACCTCATGTTGACCAAGTATTCATATTAATTTTATAGGCGAGAGGAATTAAAAAAGAGAAAGGAGAGAGAGAGAGAGAGAGAGAGAGAGAGAGAGAGAGAGAGAGAGAGAGAGAGAGAGAGAGAGAGAGAGAGAGAGAGAGAGAGAGAGAAAGAGAGAGAGTCTTTTTATTTTGATAAACAATCTCGATTTCGACCAACAATCATTATGGAGCACGATTCAAATAACAATCATGATGGCCCAAAATAGGTCGCGATCTGCCCAACAATTATGATGCCTAAAAGTTCGTCTTGATTTGCCCAGCAATCATGATGCTCCAAAATCCATTACGATTCGCCCATATAATCTTCACTAATTTCTTCTAGTGATAAATTAAGCAAAGTATATTGTCTGAACAACAAATTAAAAAATCATTTTTCATACTAGTATGACAGTATTGTGGTTTCCCCAGACTTATTTTTTCGCGTTGAAATGATTGATGTTTAACTGGATGATATCACGTCTCTATGATCACACGGCCACTTTATACATTTATATAACTGATAATTGATCACAGAAACCGAAGGCTTCCAAATCAGTGCAATAGCTTTTTCTGTTGACTTCACGCCAATTTAGTGTTCGATTACTATTGATTATTTGTCGCCATGATTTACAGATGCAATTGGAAACAAGGAAGTTCAGTCTTAGGCTGCACTGATAAGCAGTGTTTCCCTTTACACACAGTTGTGCGTCAGGGACGCACACTGGAGAAAATTGACGCACAGAAATTTTTGCTGTGCGTTTGTTTGACGCAAAGGATTTGCAAAATATAATCACGATTTATTTAATATCCAACGCGTTGCATTACACATAGCATCGTGTATACTTCGATTATTCATCTTTAGGGATGGCACCGTGAATACTTCTTTCGGTTTCCTGTTTTGTATGCTCTCTGTGTTGCACACTGTAATACTGGGCATACGGCCATAGTACACAATTAATTTTACTATATGGTCTCTACATTTGTTTCTCAGCACTGAACTTTCCACTGTGTGACAATCAATACAAATCATATGTTAATCTAAACTACCTTCAAAGATGACTTTACGGTTTAGTTCTTGTCAAGGGTTGACCTGCATTTTTTTTGAGAGGCTGAATTGTAAACAAAACACCAGGCAACGGAACACAGATTTCACTTCCGGATCATCACCATGACCTTATTACTCAATGTGCACTGTCGCCGAAATACACACAGACAACCACACCATAAGCTCACATTTTAAAGAATAATTAATTGCCTTCAAATCCTTACCAAGAATGCCAAAATCTAACTCTAGTATCACCACCAAATTTAGACCGGAAAAAGTGATCTAAAAATAGACTGGGACTACATTCGTGGGTACTGAACCGGATTTTATTAATTGTGTACTGATTCCTGAAAGGGTCAATGTTTTTGTCAAACTTTTATATTTGCATTTTATTTTGCATGCCACTACTGTTTCAACTTCATACATAAAGTCTTTTGAAATTTCCTTGCAAGCAAGACATGTGACAGCTGTCAGAAAGTGTGTAGTGCTGGTGTTCTATAGGGTGCAATTTGAGGTCCAATTGTTCTTAAGAAACCAAAACTAAATTTGCTATATCTTCCTTAATTATAGGAATTTTTCAATGCAGTAAAAACCTAATTGTAATACTTGATAAGTCCTGTCTGAAAATAGTCTTGAAATTAAAAATTATTGATATATTAAATTTTAATGGAAATTTAAATAAATATATAAATTTTAAAAACGTTTTATTTTACAAAAAATAAATTTTCATACAAGTTATGACATTCAGTTTCACAAATTTAAGGCAGCAATGCTGATTAATGAATGGTCTTTAAAACAAATGGTAGTTTAGGTCTGTACAACTGATAATATTAATCCCAGGGGTACTGAAGCATTATAGCTCACAGTGATTTTGACAGCAAATTGCAATGTGCCTATCCAGATGCATATAGGTGTACATACTAAAGAAACAATGACAGGTACTATGTTCCACATTTATTGTTTCAGGTACTTGGACAGTTGTTTGTATAACTAATATCCCACTCAAATTTAAAGTTTTGATGGGACCACTACCATGTTTTATAGCAAATATGCATTACATTTTAATGCCGATAACTACAAAAGTCAACAATGCAATATGAAAATACAGTTTCACCTTACTGAAAAAAGATGCGAATCTCTCTCATGAAGATCTAAGCCATGTCTTTGAGATGCTGTATATCAGTGTACTGATATGAACTCATCTTGGTCACTTACAGCAGCACACTGCACATGTCCTTATGAGACCTTGCTATCACCATTGGACTACTGGAGAGCTTCCAAATTGATCCAACTCTAATACTTTGTTCCAGATACCAGACTAGACCTGAAAATATATAACATGTTTCACTTAATTCTAAACAAAGGAAGATGTAGGCAAATGAAGTTAAAATGTGTTAGATATGGTGATTTCAAAATAACATTCAGGTTGCAAATATGGTTAAAAAGGTAAACTTGATAGAGTGACACTCAAAGATGTGAAGCAATGGGCATGTATTAAAGTGACAAATGCATCCTAAAAATAGATGAAGTTTCTACAAGCATATTTAGCCATTTACAGGTTAAATAACTAATCAGGTAGAGTATGTATCATAAAGTTTAAGGCAATGTTGGAATGGTGAGGTTTGATGATTGGTGCAAACATTGATACATACCAGTATAGTGGAAAGTCAAATGACAATGTACCAAATTAAAATTTATTACTATATGCAATCCTATTCATGAAGGAAAAACAATTTTAGATATTGTGAGTGAATATAGCAAAATGTGGCCACACAGATCAACTATAGGTACCAATAGATCCTATATCATCAACTAAATGTGAAATTTTCATCCCGAAAACTTGTAAACAAGGATGGATATTTGCATGTGTGGGACATATGCAATGTACTTGTTAAAATCACATGTGCAAACATGATTCAAATAATCTGTTTGAACATTTTTAGTCTATTTTTAAGAGTCTTGGCTACAAAGTTATTAAGTTCAATGATTCAATGGAATCAAATATCAGCTGATGCTGCAATACCGCCCTCTGTCAAAGTACTAAATTGAAATGTGTTACCATACAGAGGCATATTCATGATGAAAATAACATCTTGGGATATTTTAAGTGCAAACAGTCAAAACTGAGCCTTACAGATTCACTATAGGTACCATGTCAGCCTAACAATGTCAACTTTTGATTCCAAACATTACAAAATATATGCATATTTGTTCATGTCAGCTATGTAACCATATTAGGGTCAGTTGTAGAAAGTTAAATTCAAATAATCTGTTTGAATATTACTTATGTAATCTTTAAAGTGTCAGATAACAAATATTATTAGTCATTAATAATGCATAAAGCAAAATGGATCATGAGAATTCCCATAATATCATCTGGGCTGCAATGTCGCACTACATCAATCAACATCTTAAAGAAACTGAACAATAAAATGGAATGCATTCTGTGTTCAACTTACATCATTTTGCTGTTTTCTTACAGGCAATGGTAAATATACCTGGGTAAAGTATATTTTACCCCTCTGACCTGTATTTCATTCTCTGACAGCTTAATATGATTTTGTAGAGAACTTGAACAGGTTCTAGTATAAAGTCTTCATCTCTGTCCTCTCACTAAATACCCTATAACTATGGTTATAAACAATTACTGATAGCTATACAAGCAGATATGTGTTACTCAGGAAGTCACCCCATCATAAACACATAAATTAACTGTTTCATGTATTTTAAATGAGGGTCTCATTTTGACTAATAAAGATATTTTCTCTGATCAAATTTGACAAATATCCATCATTTGAGCTTGTATATGGTGTAGGAGTATATATATATGCTGATATCATTTAATATCATTCCCCAAAAATATTATATATGTGTATACTTGGTGGAAATTTTTTATTTTTCTAATTGTTTTTTTTTAAATTTTAATTAAATTTTTAAAATTAAAATTATTTTTTTACTTTTAATTTCATTTTTATATTTTAAAAGTCGATATACATAACATATTAAAATTTCATGTATATGTCATTAATAATAAAAAAATTTATATCAGTTTCAAGTTTTTACTGACAGGCCATAGTACGATATACATAACATATTAAAATTTCATGTATATGTCATTAATAATAAAACATTTATATCAGTTTCAAGTTTTTACTGACAGGCCATAGTACACAATTAATTTTACTATATGGTCTCTACATTTGTTTCTCAGTACTGAACTTTCCACTGTGTGACAATCAATACAAATCATATGTTAATCTAAACTACCTTCAAAGATGACTTTACGGTTTAGTTCTTGTCAAGGGTTGACCTGCACTTTTTTGAGAGGCTGAATTGTAAACAAAACACCAGGCAACGGAACACAGATTTCACTTCCGGATCATCACCATGACCTTATTACTCAATGTGCACTGTCGCCGAAATACACACAGACAACCACACCATAAGCTCACATTTTAAAGAATAATCAATTGCCTTTAAATCCTTACCAAGAATGCCAAAATCTAACTCTAGTATCACCACCAAATTTAGACCGGAAAAAATGATCTAAAAATAGACTGGGACTACATTCGTGGGTACTGAACCGGATTTTATTAATTGTGTACTGATTCCATACAAAGCAGAGAACCAGACTACCATTAGGCAATATTATGACAGGGTAGCTTCCCCGGATCTCGCGAACACTCACTCGATTCTATCGAGTTCAGCAAGATGTCAGGATGTTTAACCTCAATTCTTGTTGCATTAAAATGTGATCTCGAGATTAAAACAGCGTGCACTAAGAATCATTAGCGAAGAAATTGAAAGAAGCAGAACACGAAAGAGTAAATGTGGATCTGACTCTAATGAAAAACGAATAAAATATTCCCTTGACTAGAATATGGCACATCCAAGGCATTGGGATTACCGGTGTAACTTCGTGACTACACAAGTGAATAATCTTTTCGTGACATCGTTTGAGAATTTTTAAAATCTGCACTTGATCACAACAATATATCTTTTGAACACCTTATTACCTAAAACATTCTTTCAGAACAAAGAAATAAGTAAATGCAGAGACAAATTCATTATTTAAATTACAAATTCAAGGGGTTGTTGCAGATTTTGCTAACTTTGCTGCATAAAAAGAAAGATTAAAAGTTCAAGTGTAACTTGTTAAAGAGAAGATGAATCATTACCCTCTGAGTTTTAGATAAATGTGTTTTAGGACGATGTACAATGAAACCGATGAAAGTGCACATTTTATGACAGGCAGTAAATTAACTGTCGTTTTGATAATAAGATTTATATGGAGTTTTGTAATGGCTTATATGTAATGAGTTGGACTATAATATTGCTACAGAAATTGTAAAGAGACTGTATAAATACGACATTAAACTATAAGAAAAATTAACTACTAAAAGTATCCTTTGAATGGAAAATGCATTTGTGTTAATTGTGCCTGTTGGTTTATTAGTATGAGAGAGAGAGAGAGAGAGAGAGAGAGAGAGAGAGAGAGAGAGAGAGAGAGAGAGAGAGAGAGAGAGAGAGAGAGAGAGAGAGAGAGAGAATATCCTATTCCAGCTGAAAAAGTACCGATTAGATGAAAATTTGTCGGTACATTTTTGACCCCCAGATTTTTTATTTGACCCCCCCCCAGTTTTGACACCAAGGTTTTTTTTACCCTCAGTTTTACACTCCTGGGGGATACACTGCTGATAAGTAACCTGGAATGGTTGGCTGGGTCAAAGAGGCATATAAATTTATATTCAGCTGGTCGTATGTTTGTACCAGTTGAGTGTATGTTTATTTTCCTATCACTTGTTACTTTTCGTAGTTGTCACATTTTTTGCTATGTATGTATGTATGTATGTATGTATGTATGTATGTATGTATGTATGTATGTATGTATGTATGTATGTATGTATGTATGTATGTATGTATGTATGTATGTATGTATGTATGTATGTATGTATGTATGTATGTATGTATGCATGCATGCATGCATGCATGCATGCATGCATGCATGCATGTATGTATGTATGTAAGCAAGTACGAACGTGACCACCGCATTCAGTGTCACCCAACACTTCAGTGAAGTTTGGGAGGAAAAAGGTCATCATCGTCATTATCAGCATTATATTCCGAAGACTGAGAGTCAAGACCTTTCAAAAAAGAAACTTTTTGATATCCTTGGATGTTTATTTTTCTATTCACACGACCAGCAAGGTGAAATCCACGGATTTCGAACGAATGACTACTCTTAAAACGTCAAATTCGAGGCCTTTAAGTTCCAGGTCTCCGTGGAAAAAAAAAGCGGCTGAGTTTGTTATGAACTGATTAGAATTAATTTTGGAACAGGCGGAGCGATTTTGTCGAGCTGAAGATCAAGGTTGTTGGTGACTCTCTTTTACCATAGGCAGTGTGTAATCTCCTCTGTGGATAGCAGTGAATTAATCTGCTGAATTAACGCCTTCCAAAATAACCGACAAAATTCAATCTGCGCAGCAATCGATGGATGAAGTTTTACATTTCCTATGGAAAATTCATCCTCTACATGATTCTCCTCTAAATTCATTCAAAAAAGCCCAAGTCACATGTTTGTCTCTGTGGATTAACTCTCAACTGTCAGAAAAAGTGTTTTGAAGATTGACAACAACCAAGATCGTGTGCGTTAGACCGCGCTATCGTGTTGGCTAGTGATCTTGTATGTGGATGGAATGGAAACGATTATGGATGAACATTAGAGTATCAAGCCACCACAAATAACGGTGAGAATAAGGAATTTCAACGGAATACAGTCTGCAGACCCCAAGTAATGCAGAAAATGCTAGAAGAAAATAATTTCTTGCTTGAACTTTAAAATTTACCCTCAAGTGATTAGTGTAGATCTGCTTGTAGGACCCAATTTTCTATACGAAAAATGCACGTCTATCATCATTAAAGTCATTTTGATACTCTTAACGCTATCAATGGATTTCTTATTTGCCAATACTACTGTGTGAAAATGTGAACTGGGTTTTCATCAAACAATAGGAAAAGTGCATTGTGTAGAGAGACTTAATGGATTTTTTATTGTCGAGATCTTCATGAAAACCATTTTTTTCTGTATTATACCTATAATTGACGATTTATGATTAATGACTATTATGACCGACATAAAATGAAGCAATTCAAAAAGATGGCAAGTGTTTGTAAAGTATTGGAAACTTGATGAAAGGATTTTAATAATTTAAAAGATTTACACATTTGTCCAGGAAGGAAACGATTCTCTTTTGGCCACCAGAACGTCAGTTTGGATCATTATTGTTAAATTCAGTGATATATTAACGAACAAGACGTTTTTATTGGATCATCTAAAGAAGAAGAAAAAGAAATGGGACCATATTGTAAACATATATTTTTTACTTTGAATGTTTTCAGCACACTACACTTCATTTCATTAGCTTTTGCATCTTACATCGAGGTTGTCATAAATGTATTCAATAATCTTTATTTTCGTAACCGTAGAGTGCTCTAGGAGTGAATAACTGAACCTTCATCCTCGTGACAGTTTTTTTTTTGTAGGACGAGCCCGTGAGACGAGTCGTTGCACGAGAAAGATGGAGTACAAATAAATAAAATATAGCAATGTTTGCTTGTTATCCATTTGGGTCTGTAAAAAAATGCTAGATTTCCAACATCATACCCTGAAATTTTGACAGCTGATATATTTGTCAAACAAATTTGTCATTGCGACGGTCTGATAAAATCTAAATTTATTCGACCGACGAACAAGTATCATTACGTGTTGCTTTATCTTTTAAAAAGAACACGGATGTTTCCATTATATCGTCGTCATGAAGACCATGAATACCAAGAATGCATGCTTCCCTTGGAAATAAGATAACGCATTAGCAACTTTTTTGTGTAGATTCAAATAAACTACAAAGAAAGCTTTATCGTAATTATCATAGACTTTGTAACAATTGTTATATGAATGCTAGAAAAGCTCTATTACCTCTAAAATGTTCAAATGGTTAGACATAAATAAATTCAAACACGTAAAAAGTGTCTTGATGTCACGACTTCTACCGAATTTAGTTTGAAGATGACATCGACACAATCATAGATTTGGTGGATACACAATACTGTTAGAAGAATTCGTCCCACACGACGATGTCCTTGAAGTTTTAGCGACTGCAGTTTGTTTGATTGTGAATAAGTTTCTAGACTTTTCGCTTTATTTTAAATATATTTTTTTTTTCATTTATAAACATTTTATGAAAATCTATGATTTAAATTAATAGGAAACCATGTCCACGAAACAAACAGTATTGAAAGTAATGCGATTACTGATAAAAAAATGTCTGCCTGGATGTGAAGAACATTTGGTAGTATTTTGTCTGTAGATCACGCTTATCAAAAATTGTACACCAACAGACGTTATACAAGAATGATGTTCATGATTGGAAAAGTCTTCGAATATATGCTTAAAGAGGAGACGCAGTTCACCATGAAACAGTTGTGAGGATATTTACTTAGATACCCGTCCTACAGCTACAGCAACAAGAAGAGGAACAGATGAAACAAAATAACAGATTGTGCTCTGGCCACAAGACAAAAATGAATCAAATGACATTTTATAGTTTTATTGGATATAAATCACAAGATGTTACTGGGTGGCCTGTTATCCGTCTTCCGTATAACGACCATCTTGTTTATTTTTATTTGTTTACGTTTATTTATTGCTTCGTCTTCTAAGCCACTTTGATAATTGCCATGAACCTTTGCACACACATTTATCCCTAGACATAGTTGGGCCTAAGTTACAAATACTACTGCTGAGACATGCGATATATCCACCACACTGGATATTGAAAATATTAGTTATTGCTTTTCGTCCTGAATGGATGGTCAGTCAATATGCGTTTTCACCAAAAGACATCTCATGATATTTCGCAATGTCTCGATGAAACTGGTGAAGATCTGATGTCTGATATGTATGTCACAGTACCTATCTTCTAAATCTTGTTATCACTTATCCTTCTGAACAGATAGTCATATCGAAATGGTGGTTTCCACCAGAATCCTTCCGATAATGAGTAGTGAATCGTAAATGAAAATCAGTCGGCTTAGACATCCGATATTGCCGCTGAAGCCATCTTGAAAATATTGTAATTGTTACATCTCCAGATTGGGTTTTCAATATAAGTTTATAAATGATGTCTAGTTGTCTTAAATAAAATTTACAATATCACAACTATAAAAGCCAGCTTGTGAAAGCTTGTTAAGGTTACTCCTCCTGAATGGAGAGTTATTCTTGCATGGAGGTTTCACTTATTAGCACTATATATTATATGTAGTCGGTCGTGCATAAAAATGGTGTCTTCCGGACATCCAATATGAACACCAAAGTTGCTATCATGTCATCAATGCTCCACATGAATGGATGTTCGTATCAACATGTCTTTTCCCTTAACGTCTAATAATGATATCTAGTGTTTGTCCTAAATAAACTGGGCGCCGATCTGACACTAAGTATGGCCACTTTAAAATATTTATATTTCCACTTCTCCATTAATGAAAAGTCATACCAGAATAGAATTTTCACCGGCATGCTTGTTTTAATGCCTAATGGGTCTTAAATAAAACATTGTACCAATCTGATATCCAATATGACCGTAAGATCAGACAGCATACAAATCTTCTCGCTTTTGCTTTTAGGAGGAACTGTATATCAATATTGGGTGCTCAACAGAAGACATTTTATGATGTCTCGTTAATACTAAATGAAAATGGTGTTGATTTGACATCCAGAATGACCACCATGGCAGTCATCTTGAAAATCTTGTTATTGCTACTTCTCACAAAGGTTATAGCAACATTGGGTTTTGATCTGTAGACTAATTTTAATATTTATTTGATCACGAAAGAAAATTGTGCCGATCGAATGTCAATATGGCCGCTGTGGAAGCCATCTTGAAAATCGTTTTGTTGCTACCTCCCTAACCCAATGTTTTCTTATTTTCTTTAAATGAACATGTTTCCAATCGTGCAATCAATATGATAGCTACTGTGGTTAATTTGAAAATCTTAATACGCAAGAATATCATAGATGGTTAGAACACTTGGCAGTTAAGAGAAAAGATGGTCTTATCTTGAATTCTAGAAATGCTCTTCAGATAGTAGAGTGACAGTCCTCTCGATGTTCTGTCATTTTTTAGTCGCCATGAAATCGTATTTCATGCATTGTATACTTTTAGAAAACATAAATGAAATTTTGTTTCAGTACGAAATGTTTTGTCATCTCTTTAATTTTCTAAAAATTAATAAATTCTTAAGATTGATGACTATTACATCCGTTCGCAAGATGCTGCAAGAAAAGCCAGATTGCGAAAGTTTATGACAATGTATTTTCGTACTCCATTTAACTGATCATTGCTGTAGCCAGCGATAATGTGAATACGAATGTTTCAAGCGTTGGATCAACACAGACATTGCTTTGTTGATCATTCACCGCAACGCATCGTGCAGTGTTACAAAGAGTGGCACTTGGCTTGCCCGTAAATGAGAGAAAGAAGAATACATTTCATTTGTTGAAGATAATCCCCATGAAGACGACGGAATCGTTTTGGACTCCATATAAACGCATCTCGCCATTTTCAATGACATGTTATGTAAAAAATAAATTAAACTCTGATTTATACAAACATGACGTCATCAGAAAGCTAGTATTATTTGTATTACCCAAACTTTGTTTTAGCAAAGTGCTTCACAGCATTCGTCTTAATGTCCATTATGTTGTATTTTTCAAACGTCTTTAAGACAAATCTCAAGTTCAGGCAAGTTGGCTAAATAGTTGTTAGGATCACAGTGGATGAATTCTTCTTATGACGATGCAAAACGTTTGCAACATATATATATATATATATATATATATATATATATATATATATATATATATATATATATATATATATATATATATATATATATATATATATATATATATACATATATATATATATATACATATATATATATATATATATATATATATATATATATATATATATATATATATATATATATATATATATATATATATATATATATATATATATATATATATATATATATATATATACTTGTCGAATATAAACCCCACTACCAAGATTATTTCAGATTTGTTACAGATTTGTTTCACGAAAGGAGTGACGAGGGCAGTCCAGTAATTTACACTTCGCCTTCATCCTTTTCACCAACCAACGCAAACCCATCCCCATTTACTCCCTTCATTCCTAATATCGTTCAATATGACCACATCCCAGTTTCATCTTGCTGTTATATTAATCTGCGCACTGTAATCCATCATTCATGAACAAGATGTAAAAGTGCATTCACATTTGCTGGAGGAAAGCCGGAAGGAAGTGTTGCGATGGATTTTCATCCTTTTCTCCTACCACCGCAAACCCATCCCCATTTACTCCCTTCATTCCTAATATCGTTCAATATGACCACATCCCAGTTTCATCTTGCTGTTATATTAATCCGCGCACTGTAATCCATCATTCATGAACAAGATGTAAAAGTGCATTCACATTTGCTGGAGGAAAGCCGGAAGGAAATGTTGCGATGGATTTCTTTGAGCCAGTTGCTACAATGAATTATTCACTTTACTCATAAAAGGCAGCGTTTTTGTTTCTCGAAAAGAACGATTTCCAAAAACCAATAACTAATAAAAAAAAAAACCCAAAGTTATTTTTAACTCTGGTGGAAGTGAATTTCTCGGAGAAATATTTATTTGTTTTTAGGATGGGGTCCCGATACAGTATGCAAAAAAAGGAAACAGACACAAACACCAAGAGAAAGATGACTAAGTAAAAAGGAGTTGTTAATAGTACTAACCCCCAATCATATTCCAGAAATATTTTTATTCGATTTGTCCAACAAGTACACACTCGATTTAGTCCATTATCAGCAAATTCGATGTCTCGTCATCCAATCTGTACGTCATACTCGTACCACGCCATGACATAGAATAGTACCAAGAAAGAAGAATTAGAACACAAGTTACCTCAGTTGTCTGGATTTCTTCTATCAAAAGTTCATCGTCGTCTAAAGATTCCATAAAATTAGAGAAAAAAGTGTCACTCTTCACCCAAACATTGGGGGTATATTATCGTTGCTAACCAATACAAATACACCCATGCGGAAATAGGTATTTCAAAACGATCCTAAAATATTTACCGATACGGTCTATAAATGTTTTTTGTACGTCTTAAAAGAAAATTGTTTCTTTGACGAAGACATAGAAGCAGTAATATGATAACATTTCAAAATCTTCCACAGATGGTGAAAATTAAACTCCAGTGAGTCAAAAGAAAAAAATATCGTTTACAAGGAGTATTTCTTCCGACGTTGATCGTAACTCCTTCAAACTTTTAAACAGCAATCTTTATAATAAACATTGCACAAACTTTTGAGTACTCTGAATAATTTGATGTGTGCAATAGACAAAACAGCACCTATATGACACTGATAGATACAGCATTCAGTTCTCTCTCTCTGTCTGTGTTTGTGTGTGTGTGTGTGTGTGTGTGTGAGAGAGAGAGAGAGAGAAAGAGTTTGTGTTCGAAGATTGCCATACAATATATGCTAACCGCCTTAACGCAAATGTTTGCAGCAACGTTGGCACTTCTACTTACCTTGATTCGACAAGAAATGAATGCAAAAGATAAAAAGAAATGATAGCAAAGCTATTTTCAACAAAATTAAACAAGAAAGGAGGAAGACAGAAAACAAAGTAAAGAACTGACGACCTCTGTGGAGGCAATATTATCTATGTTTTTGCTCGTGGGTCAAATAATAATAATAATAATAATAATAATAATAATAATAATAATAATAATAATAATAATAATAATAATAATAATAATAATAATAATAATAATGATAATAATAATAATAATAATGATAATAATAATAATAATAATAATAATAATAATAATGATGATGATGATGATGATGGTAATATTAATAATAATAATAATAATAATAATAATAATAATAATAATTAATAATAATAATAATAATAATAATAATAATAATAATAATAATAATAATAATAATTTAGTAAAACGCCTAATCGTGAGAAGCTCTAAGCATTTTTCAATATTAGATAACACTTATAAACATATTTAACGATATGATTACAAAAAAGGAAATCATGCCGACAATAGTTAAGGAAGTTAACATTATTAATTCCCTCAGTCTAATCTTGTGGTCGAAGTAAGGCGAGTTTTATGAGAGCTCTTGAATGAGATCGTAGTGTCTTTGTGTCTTAGATCTATGGTCAATGCGTTCCTTGTATATGGTCCCTGATACGTAAAAGAACGTTGCCCATATGACTTCATTTTAACAGTGAGAACAATGGGAATGAGAGTGTAGAAAGAGGAGTGTAAGTTTGTTGATGAGGTGTACGTATGAGTGAGGTGAGATAAGCATATTGGACTGGAGCCAGTCAGTGAAATGTTACAGTGTTTGTATTCGATTCTGGATCGAACAGACAGCCAGGGAAGGTTACAGAGTATAGTTATAGAACCTTGGCTTGCAAATATGTGATTTGGGTGACCTCAGTGTATTTTTCATCATTCGTATGCAGTTTATTACATGCCATCTATGACATAACATAGGAAAAGCACCTCTTTACGCCTTGCATGGTAGCCTCAAAATCACTTAGGAAGTTATATATGTATATGAGTGTTATCCGCGTACAAGTATGGCACCGGATGTGTATCTATGACACTTAAGAGGGGCTGAATGCATAGAATGAAGAGAACGGGCCTAAGAACAGATCCCTGTGGAACACCACAATATGGATCAACTGGGCTTGAATGTTTTCAATTTGTGGATACAATTTATACCCCGTTGACTGAGTAGGACTTAAGCCATAAAAGTATCGTGAATCAAAATGTCTGCTGGAGACGGCTATATAATATAGCATGCCCGTTGTTAATAATGAGTAAAGCTTCGCAACTCGAGTTACCTCAGGAATCTAAGAGCTAGGGAATCCTGGGATACCTGTATGACGGCACGATCATACACTATAAAGAAAGAAGACAACAAAACAAAAAACCTCCTGAAACTTAAGGTTACAGAGACCAACTTGGATTTGAAAGTTATATGGTTTTCCCACACTAAGTTTGTGTATACAAGCTTACCTTTAATAATGATGATAGGACGGATGTGTTTTGGATCCAATCAATATTCAATTCCCATATATACCCACAGTACAAATTCTCATAAGATCCCAAAGTGCTCCACAATGACAATCCTATGGACATTTTAAAAATTAATTTTCCTTAATTTCTATAGTGATATTTTCTCAAAATGGCGATGTAATGTTCAAATTTCATAACCGCCATTCTAACCTACAGTGATAAATTCCCATAACCACCATTATGTCAACTAATATTAATCCTATGGACATTTTTATCATTAAATTCCCATCACCACAGCAGGGACATATTTTCAAAATGGTGGTGTAATGGTAAATTCCAATAGCCACCATATTGTCAGATTTAAATTTTTAGTGTTCATATAATTACTTATGTTGACACTCAGTCATTGCTCTTTCATTCAATGTTTGCAAAATCACATCACATTTTATCTAAACCTCATTTGCAATCACAAGCATTTATATTTCATAAAAATTTTTTTATTAGTTAACAAACCTTGAACGAAATGTTCTCCAGATCTCTGAAACCACTCACCGCTGTTCGAAATTAGAATGTGGGCTTGACATTATAGTAGCAATTGCTGACTTTTTTTGTTTGTTCCATACCATTGCTTCCGGCTAATATACACAAATGCCAACATTATACATTTGACATGTCTTGATTGCAAGATTAATGGATTCATAATTAATTAACCTATTATAATTAATATCAGCCATATATTTCTATGTTGTTATGCCAACCGAGACTGATATTATATCTATATTTCCGGTAATTCATTTATTATATTTATGGTCCTTCTTTTCTATTTTCCTTGATCTTGAATAATATCGTTTGAAAATGATGATATCTTCTTGACATGATTTTCTTGTAATTCTTCTAATTTAATGTCTGTATTAAAATCAAGATGATAGAAACTCATAAAGGTATTTCTCATAATGAAGCACCCACAATAGACTAGTCTGCAATGACTCATTCATGCATATAGCCTACAGAGAGAGAGAGAGAGAGAGAGAGAGAGAGAGAGAGAGAGAGAGAGAGAGAGAGAGAGAGAGAGAGAGAGAGAGAGAGAGAGAGAGAGAGAGAGAGAGAGAATTCTATTGATTTTCATTTAGAAAGATACTCGTACTGCAGCTGCTGCTGCTGCTTAAGATAATACTACTGTTGCTTACACAATCACTACCGTTGCACACATTACCACGACAAGTATTGCATCTGATTTTGCAGCTATTACTTCTAGTAATACAAATAAGGGAAAAGAACCATTAAAAACAGCATATAATTAGAGGTTATTTTATGATTTACTTGTACCTTTACTTTGAAACACCCCCTCCACCAACAAAAGCGTATTTTAAGTGCCCACTTATCGCATTGCACTCCCCTACTTCCTTGACGAATATTGACCTATGAAAGGTAAATTAAAAGCTACACTCCAAAGAATATATTACTTTGTCTATTATTAGGAATTTTTGCGTTTTCCACTTAAGATTCATTTTATTTTCTTTAAATTGTATCTTTGATTTATTCTAAACTTTATTTCTTTCACCAGCTGTCACCCCTTCATCACGCCTTGTTACGATCGATATATCCATGTATACATCTATCATTTAAGTCAGATCAATTTGTAAACTGTAATCGATCGGAAAATATTGTGCCAAAGAACACAGGAATGATTTTACTGAAATTCGGTGAATGGCCTAGGTTGGACAGTAATGACACTTTGAGACTGTTGAATCATTCAGGTACTTGACGGTAGGGCCGTATCGTTCTCCGTCTTTTCTTTTATCCATCAACAACGATAAATGTATTTTGATGGAATACCTTTGCTAATTTGGTCGGCGTGTAAAGTTGTTGTTGTTGTATTGGGTTTTTCAGCACATTATAGGCTAAACATAGTGGCCAGTACATCTGGTGGATGAAGAAACCGGGAAAACCCCGGCAAGAACCACATACTCACGGGGAGACTAATAAACTTTCTTAAATGCCCATGATGGTTGAGCGCGTGACTCGAACCAAAACAGAAAATAAATTGCTCTCATATGGCTTTAAAAATCCACTAAAACCAAAGTTGGATTAATGTATTAACGTTCACATGAACAGTGTCTAAAAATACTATTCCAAGTTAATTACTTGCTTTCCATTCTTGAGACCAGTAGTGGTCATAATTAAAAGATCACTGGATCACATGATCACCTTTGGAGTTCCGTTTTAATAACTACAGGGATTTAATTTTAGATAGTATGCATTCCATCTTGTCCTTGAGATACTATACCAGTAGTCATAACACATGCTTCAATGGAATGCACAATAAAATGTTGAAGTTATCTGACGTCATACGTACACCCATTATTGCCTACTCCCTTAAGAAATGCCCTCCTACAGGAATGTTGTCTGATGGAGTCCCAGGTACTATACCCCTCTAGACCACATGATAAGTAAACGTTCAAATTTCTATTATTTAATAAGGGTGCAATATATAAACTTACTGGCGAAATAGAATTCATACTTGTTTCAATTCTTATATCTTCACATATGTAAATATAACAGTTTCCATCATTGATTGTGTGCACCCACACAAGCTATAATTGTTGTAGCTCTTTGTGCGCTTAACAAATAAACAGTAATTTAATTACATTCAGACACGGAAACTAAATTTTGCTGAAAACACTTTGCGCCGTTCGCATTTCTATAAGGTAATTTACCCTCACTCTGTTGGCAACAAGATTGTTTTACGGTCAGTTATGATGGTTCGGGGTGGTGGAGTCGTGCTGAAGAGTGAGTTGAACCTTCTAAGTTTCGATGTTGCAAGAAAATCTGAAAAATTATAAAAAGATCTTCCTGTTTAAATACTGAATATATTTCATCTTGTGATCTCGTTCTACCAGAAACTATATATATATCTATATATATATATATATATATATATATATATATATATATATATATATATATATATATATATATATATATATATATATATATATATATATATATATATATATATATATATAAACTTTCTACTAGAGACACCTGAGCAAATCAACACAACCGAATCCGCGTATGAAGCAGCCGACTCAAGGAAGTCGGAATACAACCTTATTTCTCAGGATAAGTGACTTATTCAGATTCATTTCTTCTGAAGTGTTGCCATATGCAGTAGGAGACTTTAACTTTTCAAGAATAGATGATTTAATTTTAGGGTAGACCTTGCGTGGTCTGGTTATCATTATTACTTTTATCTGTATTATTTTTAAATCCGATTATTTATTATTATTATTATTATTATTATTATTATTATTATTATTATTATTATTATTATTATTATTATTATTATTATTATTATTATTATTATTATTATTAATTATTAAGGTTTTTCAAAAATGAATCTGTGATTTGCCTTTTATGAACCAAGTAATTATTTCCTTATTATTAACATATAAAATAACCACAATGCTGATACGATTTGATTTATCTGAATTCAAAATTAAAATAAGCTTATAAAATTCTAACAGTGTACATGTATAAAACTGGCCAATAGACGGTTGATTATATGCTTTAGGCAAAGGGAAGCAATGTACTGATTAACCGTTATTGATAATATGTGACAACACATATTTATTAAAAGCTATTCACTATACAATTAGACTAACTAAAGTTATCTGACAGAGGAATCTGCCATAAGTTATTAAACTGTAATTAATTTTAAACTGTAAACAAATTACATACACTTGAATAAATTTGGCATTGTTAGAAACTAATGATACATATAGTTTTTACCTCACTGTCACTTATCTTATTTACATTTCTATTCTTAGCGGTGGAATTTGGATCATGACAGATCTTAAAGGACAAAGTTTATTTTAATAACATGATAGCCCATACTGGCAGGCTTACATTTTTTATGGCTACCTGAGGTAGCTGGCTTGTCAAAACGAAAATCCTTTAGCATCGGTATATCATTGGTATATCGGAAAAATATGTTATAAAACATTGTGAAATATCAAAATTGAGTTGATTAAACAAAGGGTATTAATCAACTTTTAGAGCATTATAGTACGTTTAAGAAACGACAATAACAACAAAACATTAAATATATTACATGTGTACCACGTAAACGATAAATTTACCGTGTAATGTCGACATTATTTGCAACTTTTATCACTAATAAACACTGTAGATATATCTCAAGGAAAGTACACACGTATGGTTACGATGAACCATATTATTGTAGGTTGCTTGGTGTATTTTTTATTTCAAGGTTTTAATCCATTTCAAATTATTTTTCTTTCTCACTCCACATTTATAAATAGTTTGCCCGTTATGGATGAAAGGTGAGGAGGGAACAGAAAGCAGAAAGGATTATAAGGAATGTGTGTACCATATTAAATTTAGAAAACGGGCATTATGCATACATTTTATCGTTATTTTCATACGTCAGTAATAATTTATGTGTGGAAATTGATCATTGATCTAGAATCAACAGCAGACGGTTGCGAGAATATTTATATATGTGTATTATTGCGCCATGGGCGAATCACAATTAGATATACCAATAGTATTGGTATATCAAATTAATTTATGCTAACACTTTAAATGCCATGTTATTTGTAATGTATGTGCTATCTATCTATCTATCTATCTATCTATCTATCTATCTATCTATCTATCTATCTATCTATCTATCCATCCATCCATCCATCCATCCATCCATCCATCCATCCATCCATCCATCCATCCATCCATCCATCCATCCATCCATCCATCCATCCATCCATCCATCCATCCATCCATCCATCCATCCATCCATCCATCCATCCATCCATCCATCCATCCATCCATCTATCTATCTATCTATCTATCTATCTATCTATCTATCTATCTATCTATCTATCCATCCATCCATCCATCCATCCATCCATCCATCCATCCATCCATCCATCCATCCATCCATCCATCCATCCATCCATCCATCTCTCTCTCTCTATAAAGTTGCATGTTCACGTGTCCAATAAGAGTCCAAAGTATAAATCCTTTCATCAAGGTTTATAAACAATTTTCATGTCTGCAAAAGTAAAGTCAAAGAAAAGAAGACTGAAACGGAAAACTGAGAGGAAGTGAAACTTCAATTCACTTATTTAAAAGATCATTGATAATTAACTCTAAGTAATCTTCAGATATTGAAAACATCAGTAATTTAAAATCTAACGTAGTTTCCATACTCTTTTTAGCATATTTCCATTTCTTTCTTTTCTGTGTTAAATATTCATATTATTGGCGATTATTCGCTAATTTTGTATTATCAACGCTCATTTACTTTCATTTTTGTTTTCGAAATTTAGGCACCACGTATGAAACATGGCAACAATCGTTACAGGTCATTCATATTAGATAGTTTGTTGCACCATGATAATTGTAATTAATGCAAAATGAAGTAAGCAATGTGCTTTATTTACAAGAAAGACTTTTAAGGTATTTTACTTTAAACAAATTGGGGGAACTAACAGGAAATGTTAAAAAAAAAAGAAATTAAACGCCAAACATTTCTGTTATGCTTGTATTTAACAAGTACCTTGAACTTTTCAGAGATTTTGGGAAGGGGCTGACGCAATGATATTGTATAACAGCATCATTTGGCTACACTTTGTTCCCAGATACTTTTTTTAAAAAATCCTTTTGTTTAATTATGAACATTTTATCTGATAAATCACTATTGACTTGATTTCGAAAAGAAACATGCGCGCGCGCGCGCGCGTGTGTGTGTGTGTGTGTGTGTGTGTGTGTGTATAACCCATCATACTTCTCAGCGAAAACACTATGAGTGCCATCAAACACAATCTATTATGCCAGTTAAGAGTAAAACTACTGGTACTGCTGTAACGGTATCAAATTATGGTTTAAAGTGATTGAATTATTGTTGCGGTAATAATTTGTGTCGATACAACTGTAACTTTTATCGTTGCGTCGGTATTATTTATCATTATAAATGTATTTTCAACTGGAATTGTTGCAATGGTATTTATAATTGTTGCATTGATATTTATAATTGTTTCAATGGTATTTATGATTGTTGCAATGATGTTTATAATCGTTGCAGTGGTATTTATGGTTGTTGCAATGGTGTTTATAATTGTTGTAATGGTATTTTTAATTGTTGCTACGGTATAACGGTATTTATAATTGTTGCAACGATATTCTTATACTATTTTATTATTAACCATCCATCAGAAGAATTTTCAGATACCGTTGTAATTGTAATTGTACTCAGTGTAGATAAAATAGCAGTCCGTTATTATTTTTTTTTAAAGTTGCAGGTGCTATCAAAATCAATGTATCATAAATTTCGTTATCTACTTACATTGATCTTTTTTGTTTGATAAGTTAGTTGTAAATACCTTTAAATTTATCGAGAACTATGAAACACAAGTAGGGCAGCGGTATGTATTTTATCTCTCAATATATATATATATATATATATATATATATATATATATATATATATATATATATATATATATATATATATATATATATATATATATATATATATATTTGGAAAAAGGAAAGAGTAAACATGAACAAAGGTATATTACATTTTAGTGTGGACACTTCTTGAGTTGTCAGCTTAACATTAAAGCTAGATTTCAATGAAGAAGCATACAGTTGTGCTTTACATCATAATTCAAAATCAATTTCTCACATTAATAAGCCTCGATATTAGACTCGAAAATATATTTATTTAAAATGCCAATTATCATTTTCTATTTATTTACATCAGTCGATATAATATCAATTCTCAATGTCGCCATTTGACTATGGTTCTTCTATCAGTCTAGTTTCTCATTTAGTCCATATATCGACCCTTACAATCACTTCATTCTGTAAGTTTCTCTTCTTTCTGCCTCGAAATCCGTAGGCAAACAAATACTGATTAAAGGATTCATAAAACACTACCTGTGTCTTTTCATCTTTTTTTATCCCATCTAACCCTGTAATCCAACGCTAATGTTTTTTTTAATGTAGTCTCTTCACATTACAGCGGTTGTCATAACAGTCTTGTCATATTTTAATTCAGTTTTCCAATCTATACTTTTATTATTTTTGACTGCAATGGCATCAATACTTCCGATGTTTCATTTGCTTTGCTCTTCATGTTCCTCTAAACAAACAACAATGAAAGTTAGATTCAAGGTGTGAATTATTCTTATGATCTTCATCCAAATTGTGTTTTTCAGAATAGCATTGTCAATTAAAAATATACATTCTCATGGTCACCTACAAACAGGAAAGCATAGATGAGAGATCTTATATCAATTTCGATACATATATTGTATTTTTACTGTTCGGAGATATTTGTTTCTCGCTTAATGGAAAATGTTGGGAAAATGTCAAAATAGATTATGAAAGTTAATTTCATGCGCATTGTGAAGAAATATTATAAAGGTATTTTATATAGATGAAGAATATGTCACATGTATCTATTGTAATTTATCTATGATGTTGCGGTTGTATTTCTAAATATAGTTAAAAATATCTATACTGTAAACGATATCTACCAATCTATTCTTACGTCAAGGTCAAATTTAATCATTTACAAAAAAAAAAAGTTTTGCAAACCCATGCCAAGTTAAGCAGTTTTGCTCTCACTGTAGTGATCCACACATTATAGAATTCTTGTCATGAATTGTTTTACCTTCTTCAAAAAATCGAATGAACGATATTATTTTCAATGACAGTGTAAAAAAAAAACATATAAATTACTTCGATTATTAGATTTTACGAGAAATCGTCAAGTCTGTCGCACAGATACAAAGTAAATACTGAGTATACTCAAGGTTCCAGTTTTGAATAAATGAGCCTTTGTTCTTATTATCAGGTTTATAATCGCAGCTCAATTGCTTGATATAAATAACACAGTCTATTGGGATAATTTACATATAGTTAATTTCACTTACCTTACTGTAGTCATGTTATTAAAACAGTTCACCAAAAAGAAAACACTAGTTATTATTTAAGTACTGTCAATTCACATCTCCAGTTTAATACAGTATTCGTAGAGAACATATCTTAGGCAAATAAAGCTTGCTTATAAATGTATTCGTATGTTACCACTATACTCCTTTTAAGTGGTTTTGGAGGTATTTGTTTGAGATTGATTAAACTATAAATTATTGATAAATGTTGTAATCTCTGTGAATATACCCAGTGAACAAAGTTAACTTATCAGCCTTTTCATCCTAGTTCATGGTTTATAGATTTTTTCCGTCCTAAAGATAGACCGTATGCTGTATTATTTGAGCCATGATGTATATAGACGGGTTCCGTCCAAACGATTCATAGAGTGCCGAATTGCTAGATCATGCAAATAGACCTGTTCTTTTCGTGAGCTTCATTGGATGCCGAATAATTTGATCAATGATGCGAAAAACTGGTAGACTGGTTCCGTCCTGAAACTTTATAATATATTGAATTACCTTATCCATGATGCAAATAGACTGATTCTGTCCTAAAGCTCCATAGCATGCTGATTTACTTGATACATGATGCAAATAACGCTGAATTTTTTATGATACAAATAGACCAGTTCCGTCCAAAATCTGTAAGCATATAGAATTTGCGTGATTTAAATATACCGTTTTGTCCTAAACCTTCATTAATTGCTGAAATACTTGAATCATGATGCAAAGAAGGACCGGTTTAGTCTTTAATCTGTTCATCTTTATAGCATATTGAATCACGTGATTCAAGTACACCGTTTAGTTCTAAACCTTCATCGCATACTAAAATAGCTGAATTATGATGGCAGGTTCCATCGCAAAGTTTCATCGCATGTTGATTTACTTGATGTGTTGCGTTTGTCTTTATTGGTTATTAAGTGTTTTAAAATTTTGAATGTCCCTGAAAACAATTAATTTCTTCATAATGTTATGTAATTTTAATTTATATTGTGAGCCTGACTTTTGTCCTTGACTGAGGATAGTAGATAGAGATTTAACATATCCGACTTTTGCATTGGCTGTGAGTAGTAAACAAGGTGTTTACTCAAACTTTATTTTAAAGCATAAAGTTGGTTAGGAGTTAGCGAAATTTTCCAGTAGTTTTCTAAAAAATACTATTGCGTCGTACGTCAAGCGAAATATGTATAAATAGAGGTTTGGTTAAAAATTATTCATTCCTGTTTTAGTATCAGTCTGTCGAATCGAATTACAATTGTGCTGAGATATAAGTTTAGAGGAATTATTTATTGAAAGTATTCATTGCAATTACAAAGTGATCAAAGACTTTTGGACTTAAACATTTTTTTTTGGAGTTTTTGAGAACTCATTCAAATACATTCTGGATTCCATTATTGTTGTATATCAGGACATTTAATACTTTTGATACATCAGGGCAATCAAGGATATTGCTACATCAGGACATTCAAGACTATTGGAATTCATTCGGAACAGTATTATACTTTAAAATTTGTAATGGGACATTTAGAATTATTTTTGAAATTTAATTCACAATACTGTAAGTGTCTCTCATATTTTCAATTTGTAACTAGGACACAAATTATTTATTAATTTTACTAAAATTGTTAGTTTCGCTTTCTTTCTGTTACAATATATTTGTCGTTGTAGAACGTTTTCTTATTCCCTTAATATCGCTCTCTACACACGAACTAAGTTCATACCATCTCTCTGGAAATAAAAACCTGAGAAGAATAGTTGTAGGAATGCAGTTTCTAAAATCTTTAGTAAAACTAAGGTTTTTGAAAGGATAAGATAGTGTGGTCACATTTTTTGCCACCACAACAATCTAAAAACAACAACAACTACAACAACAGCAACAAAAACAATATTGACTGTCAATTTAATTTCATATCTATTCCCTACCTTAAAATAATATTTAAACGATTATTTACGAACATTTTTAACTGTACGGTATGTGAATACGACAAATTAAGTACACGATAGTTGATTTTAGGAAGGGGATTTGTTTTACGAGACAGCATTCGCGTTTTTTCCCTGTCATTCCTATGCTGCTGGGAGGATACATTTAAGGCCCTTGATGGATTATGTATAGGTAAGCCACCAAGTGAAAAGTAATTGTTCCCTTAAGCCCATGTCAAGCTAGGAAAAGCACGGTACGGATAGGTAGAATTTTATTGTGCGTGCCATGAAAACCTTTACCCGTTGGTAAAGCTATCCCACTTCATTCACTCCTCAATATCTTTCCCTTATCAGTTGAAAGTTGACATTTGTAAACAAGTCAGGGGTCTTTTATCTTTATACAACGTAAGATTATTTTGTATGTAAATGGCAATATGTCTTTGCTCGTGCATCAAAATGGCGACAAGAGCATAATAAGCATATTTTCTTGGAAGGGTACTCTGATTTATTTCCTGAATTGTTTTAATTGTCTGACAAGAACAAGCTGGTTCAGTAGAACCATCATTGTTGCCATTATTTTAGTCGTCGTTGCTAAACAGTACATGCTTAACTCTTTTGTCTCTCTATCTGTATCAGTCCAACGATTATAGCTCGAAGTACATACATTATTCTTTGTTGTTGCATCATTACCCTCATTATACCACCTAATGTGCCTCATTACTGTTCGATAGTTAATATGTTAGGTAACTCCTTTGGCGTCTTAATGGCCAATTTAGTAACGTTTTACCAGTAGTAGATGAACCAGTAAACCATTGGTATGTTGAATGTTTTGTATTTCGGACATACGCAGTTTTATTCAATCTATCGATAGATTGACGGACCAGATTAGAGTGACACAAAAATGCATTGTCTGGTTTATGCATTATTCATTATTCTTGGATAATATTGCGATGACTTAGAAATCATCTCACAGTTTCCTATAATTCCGTGCAGAGAATATTCACGTTTATCAATGTTGAAGTTTCTATAATAATCTTACGGTGGGATGGACTTAGTGTATTATGTAGTGTTCGAATCCCTCTCTGCATAGGTAGCCTCACGAGATCGTTAGCTATGATAATATTGGTATTTCTATTGCTTTTTTGATCGCTATCTCTGTTTTGGATCGCTTCTCGATTGGAATGTAGTGGATTAGTGGCAAAGTCCGGTTGCAGTTCACGACTATAACTTTATCGGTATGTCATGCAGCTGTTAGGTTATTCTCTAGCAGGAAGAGAAATCACAACTACCTATCCGTATGTCACTGCCCCAGTTACAATGATCCTTTTGTTCCTCTTTAAGAACGTATATTCATATCACTAATAAAATTCACAATATTGCTAAAATTGCGGAATACTTTTTGAATCAACTCTGCAATCAATTAATTTTTAATAACTAGAATTTAAAATTGTGTATATTTGTAGGTATATTATAGAATACTTTCGGTAGAAATGATAACTTGAGGGAACACTTTATTAGTTGTATGCATTGTCCCCAACGTATATAAGTAAATACACGTGTTTGATAAATATCATGAACACGAGATGAAACGAGTGTCACACTGTCAATTAGGTTAGGTTTAAAAGGTCACATAAAAATTACATTTAGCAAGAATGAAACAAATCCCAATTGTTTTCCATTTCATATATTACTAGAATCTGAATGAAAAAGGTTGTTTTATTTTGTTTACCTAAGTTATTTGTTGGTATCAATTCCTTGATTGCACAGTGAACGTTTTCATTATTGTTGCTTCAAATCGAATCAAGACAATCAAAGTCATTGGTACTGTATTTTTCAAAAAGTTGCTTTCAATATAAATACACATAATTAACAGAATATGAACTTTAAAAATAGCCAGATTCACTGATCATAGTAAACGTTGCTCATAACAAACTCAAACACAGAGCAGTCACAATAGCGAAATAGCCTTTTTAATGATTAATTATAGGTAAGTTAATTTTGTGAGAGCTATTTAAATGAATACCAACTGCGGAAACCTGATTGCTTCTTACGGAAGATTACCGACTACTAAGCAGTCAAACATCTTTTCTGCCGCATATTTTTCACATCGATGACGGATGCAAGCTAAATTTTGAATAAAGCAATTGCATGAATGAAAAAGAAATACCGAAAGACAAAGGTTCATGAGATTATTCCTATGACACGTTCGGGTGTCGGATTCTCTCAAGTGTTGGAGCCCATAACTTCAGTCCGATGCAAAGCGGAAAAATCAGCTAAAGCGTAATGAATATAAAGATATGTTAGGAGTTACATGAGCCGACGATTATGGCTGAGTGCTTTCACGGACGTGAAAAGCAGCCAAAAATCGAAGGTCAAATGTGGAACGGAGTATTTGGAAGTCACTTACTTTGTCTCCTTTATAATGTGATAGACAGAATGATACGGATAATCTGAAAAAAAAAAACAACATTTGTCATTCGGTATGATAACTTTTCCATTAACCTATTTCTTTTACAACATTAATTTTGCGTTAGCCATATGTGATTGTTAACAAATATTCAACAGTACACGCAGAATAGAAACGAGGCTTTATTTTCAAAGATCATATCTACATCCCTGTTTGGAACCATGAGCAACATTAGCACACTTCATATATTTTGTGATGACCCTTAAATTAATAGATCTTTTCTGAACAGCTTTCAATGTTGTGACCATATTTACATGACGTGACATTCCGCCGTTTTGTTACTGGTTGCATAATGCTCGGTACTTTATGTGGTCGGTATTATCGTAAATACCATTTATCTGCACAGGTTGCCTCTTTAATTGCTGGGAAGCATTGTTTGATTAATTAGATATCCTAATTTATTGTCTTAGTAATCACTTGTTTCTATTGTTTGATTTTATTCGTTCATTCCGAGAAAGCATTGCATGGGATACTATTCATTTTCATCAAGTACTTGGAGAGTTGTTTATTTCAAATAATGAACTAATTCCATAAAAAATTGTTTTTTTATTAAATATTTTCGCCTTATGAATAATAACATATATTATGGGTCATATCTTTCGTAACTTCACTTTTACTTACCTTTTCTGTCATTCAACAAATCTCTTGCTATTGTTAAAATATCACAAATGTAGGTACATTCATAAATATAAAAACTAATCATTCACTATTTCATCTAAGTGAATTTACAGTCATTTGGGATTTTAGATCTTCTGTATTGACAGATAATTTGTTAGATTTTAGAATTCCTAAGATCATATTGGAATTTTCTTTTTGAAAAAAGTGTCCAATGCTAATTGTTATGGAGAAAACAGACTGGCAAGTGCTACATTTTCCTTCATATCGGTTTATATGTAGTACGGAAAATTCAGTGTTTTCAAATTAGATGAATTGATTGTCATATTGACATAGCAATACATTCAAGTTATTGTTCGCATTAAAGGATCTGTTAACATTAACGTCTCAGTTTACATTATAGTTTCAGTTTACATTAGAGTATGTGTTTACACGAGTCTTACTTGACATTGGAGTTTCTGCATACTCTAAAGTCCCAGGATATAAAGTTTATTTGTAATCGTAAAGAACTGCGAACATGTTTTAAGTCTCGCCTTTTTTATTCAGTCAGTACCATTATTGTCGCATGCAGTGTTTGATAAAGTTTAGATTAAAGAGAGGTTAATATGGAATGACATAACACTAGAAAGATATATACAGAAAATTATCAAATATAAAAAAGAACTGCTATACATGATGTTGATTATTGTAGAAATTTTAGTTCTACCTTCTTCGTATCATTTGACATTTTGTCTTGATTTAGCCAGCTGTGTAAATAATATTACTTTTATTTCTTGGGCAAACTGAATATTGTCATGAAGTGTAGTCTTTACAAATCACAGAATAGATTTTAGCGAAGATTGCCATAATTTTCATTGGTCAGAATATATACTATTTACCAATCTATCCCTTTTCATTATATCTGCTCAAGTCTCTATATTTTATTTCTATGCGATGACAAATATAGAGATGTGGGGAGTGTCTGGTTATACATATAAAACAGTGGTCACTTATGGTATAAATAAATTTTCTCATTTCACTAACATTTTCCGATCTTAGTGTAGATGTGGTCAGTAATTGCAGCACTATCAACGGTTATTCTTGTTGGTTTAGTGGTCATTGTTTAAAACACGTTTTATGTGTAGAATGAATTTTAACTACTTTTGCGACTATATTTGAACAAATCAGAATCAAATGTCGCAGTGGATAATAGTTTCATATTCTTTAATTTATAAGGACTTTTCAGTTTCGGTTCCTAGTATATGAGTGTAATGATATGCAGAACACAAATATATTTGTTTAGAATGAGGAGAATATATATATATATATATATATATATATATATATATATATATATATATATATATATATATATATATATGCAATAAACTGACGACGAACAGTACGAAACTAGTAACTAACTAGCCTAAGCGCTTTCGATTCTTAATGAGTCTTTTTCAAAGGCAAATACAAAACATAGTTACGACAAACAAATAAACACAAAAACGTTGCGTTTGTAAATCTCTACATTTCTATCTTCACATGTGCTAAAACTATAAATACAACCAGCTTGTATAGACTAGTTGCGGAAACTATATATATATATATATATATATATATATATATATATATATATATATATATATATATATATATAGAGAGAGAGAGAGAGAGAGAGAGAGAGAGAGAGAGAGAGAGAGAGAGAATCTCAAATGGGTAACGATTTAATATTGAATTTATGAAACGAGTTGAATAATGTCCAACTTTCGACCTTGGCTCTCAAAAGCTAGAATTATTTAACAAGTTTCATAAATTTAATATTAAATCATTACCTGATTGAGATTCTTTTTTATCACATAAATTTCATTTCAGTAGAAGTTATTTAGATAGAAAGAAGAATGAATAAATTCGTTCATTCTGATAGACTCTCTACCTTTCACTGATTGTGCGTACAAAATAGTCCCAAACCAATTTGAAATAGTAAAAGTGTATTATTCATTTTAGGTAATAATAAATAAAAGAAAAAGCGTCAATCCAAAAAACCAGAACATTTTACAAAAGAAAAAACATTTGTGAACACAAATTGTCCAATGCGTGTGATGTCACATTGTTTGATACGACGCACCGGTTTGAGTTGGCCTACGCAACACAGGGACAGTGTTTGCCTTGAAATTCCACAGCACATGTAATCATTGTATTGTTGCGGTATGTTTGTGAAAAGAAGATTAATGGATGCAGAAATACACATATTTACTGTATTGTATTTTTGACCAGATATTTGTAGCATTTGATTTAGAACGTTAGATTGTACCGAAGTCGTAAACAAATCTCTTTCTGAATCGGACTTGCATTACATATTTACAGCGTATATGTGCTGTGATTGGTTAAAGCTATGTCTTTTGAGGAGACCGGTTTATGTCTACATTCTTCTGTGAACAAACGTGAGTTTATTTCCTTCAGAAAATTCACATTTAAACCAAGCATGATGGATTCCATGCTGCTGATGTATCGCCCATCTATCCCCAACCTCGTTATCATCTAAGCCATACCGGTAGTTTTACTTGTTCTTATTGTTCTTTTCTTGGGTGATTTGCCATTTTTCATGTTATGGCATGTTATATATGAAACAACAAACCCCTGTAGGAGTAAATTGGCAAGATTAAAACAGGCGAGACCATTTTTTCCCAAATTCCCTTTCGCCAACCGAATAGAAAATGGCGGCTAAAAATGTCCAATGAAAACAAAAATTCCAATGAAAACAAAAATTCCAATCAGAATCACATAAATGATATGTTCACACGTTTACTATCAAAAATATTAAACTGCACACACTATATGCAAAGTGTACCGACTATGTGATAAATATAATTAAAACACTATTATTTAGATGTTACATATTTCTACACCCTCTCTGGTCTCAAACGTAATGACCTTGCAATCTACAGCTGAATACTTCCTTCAGGCCATTTTCGTCCATCACTTATAGTTTAGAATCATCTAAACTGAGTTTGATATTAGTAGTTTCACAAGCCAAAAAGAGCTAATTTACTCAAAAAATACCAACTGATCCCTTTTAATACATCATTAACATGATCTAATCTACTTTAGGCTTACAGTTGTGAATATTTGGAATTGCTATCCATGAATATTTCCGATATAAACCAGACGTTACAGTTGACGGCATCGGTGCTCCTTACATTTTTTGATAGGATATTGTCTCCAAAAGAAGGAAAACTAGTATTAGAAGAATATGGCAATATCGTCTCAAATGTAAATTATTAAATCCAGAACAAGCAGCATTACATAATACGTCCGATGTTTGAGTCTTATGCAACTGGATAATTGACCACTGTAGTATTACTAAATGTATATTCATTGTGTACACAAGGGCTAATCACATCATCTGTCATTTTACAAGATCGTATGTGGGATCACTATGAAAGTAGACTCCTAGCCAGGGGCGCCTTCAGAATTATTTTCGGCGGGAGTGGGGCGGGGGGTTACTTGCAGCGGTCATCTGTTAAGTTTTACGGAAGTAGGCCAGAACATTTTAGAGGTGAAGTCCAGGGTCGAAGTGGGGCAAGTGACCCTCTTGTGCCTATGTGACGTTGAACTTCTGGAGCATGTTAATAACTTATACTCTGTGCACTAATCAGATGGTGACTGGTAATTGTTATACTCAAAAGTGTAAATGTCTTTTAATCGTGCTTCTTGCTGGTTGTGCATTATCTAGGCCTGTACTTTACAGCTTTAATACCTATTGGGATTTTACAAAAATTTTTTGAGTTCATTTAAATTCAGCAGCGAATCGATTTTCATGCAGACACGTGTGAGTGTGTGATATATTCCTGCCTCCCACGGCACAGACCACTATTCTGACAAATTCTTAATCTTTTTGTAACCCTTATGCATTAGTCTTTGTTCATTATGTAGTGTTTGATGTGCTGTTACTTGTTTGTGCTTTTTATGGGACAAAAGTTTAGTGTAGTAACTGCTGGATTTAGCCTTTTATTTTAACATTGATGTGTGTGTGTGTGTGAGTGTGTGACTTTGTTTATGTTTTCAAAACATTTCCTTTTTCTGGGCTTGATACTGTCTTTGGTACCTGGCTGACAGAGTTTGGAATATTTTATTTGTCTGATATTTTTCGAATACCATGTTCTGCTTGCAAAAGAGTGCTTTTGTTGCATTGAAAGCATTATACCTGTTTGTGTTCAAATTGATTTTCTTCTAACAGCTGACTTGGGTGTGATGTGAGTTTCCTGACACAGAGTTGTCTTTTTGTCTGTTGTCAGGTTGCTTTGTGTTGTGTAGGTTTTGACAGACTGTGCACATGTTTTGATTTAACTCATAGAATCGTGCTCTAGCCTAACTACCTCGGTTTGCAGGTCAGTTGCATGATACAGTACAAAGGTACTGGGTTGGTTCTGGTTTCTATGGAAGTCAAAGCATGAGCTTTGTTTACTCTTTCTTGTGTTTACATTTCTTAATAAACTCATAAAGATAGTCAGGAATCTCATTACTTTGCAAGCGAAGCTTTCTTATGGCTACATATTACCTAACAGTCATCACGTTAGATCCGTCCTGAATTGAATCCACACTTTAATGTTAAGAGTATGTAGATATTTAATTTAGCTATTTATCAAGCGTCTGGGGGATAAATTTCAGCACAATATACTCCACGTGTACTGAGGTGGTGCCAGTAATGTTATTAAGAACATATATATATATATATATATATATATATATATATATATATATATATATATATATATATATATATATATATAAGAATGACTGTCATAATGAATTCTTCTTTTTGTGTTTTTACTTCAAAAATGAAATCTGAATGAGAAGAATGGACTTAAATGTGAGTTCTGTAGCATTGTTATCAGATTTGTGTTGATTTCGGTATTTCTTGCATAATTATAATTGTCTTAATTAAAAATTAGATGCTCATTGCTACTCTATACATAAACAAAAGCAGTAAAAACAGTAACATTAGTAGTGATCCAGAGAAAGAACTTGAAAGTGAGTTCTACCCCTACAACCACCACTACTATTACTACTAATGCTACCGCCTTTCAACTAATACTTTTACGAGCACAAACTTGAGACGTGGTGGCGCGTTGCCTAACATGCTGGATTCGTGGCTGAAAGTGTGTTGATTTGAATTCTATAATCAGATCAGTGGTGCATTCCTGGGCAAGGTGCATTACTACAGTTCTCTTGGCCTTAAATATCCTTTATGTGTTGCTGGACCGCAAAACTTTATAACAAAACCTCTACTGCCCTCATCTTCCTGACAAAGCATATGATAAACACAACGCAGGATAAAGATAGTCCGATATTTTAGTTAAAGGAGCAGCATCTGTAGCTTATACTGTCAGGAGCAGTGTGTCATAAATTGAATTATATACTTATATTTACATTTATCCTTTAATAAATTAGTTTTAAATGCATTTCGATATCCTTAGATGTGGAAAATGGCAATTAGGCATGTTCACGTATTTATTTGGATTATATCCAAAATAAGAAAACAGTAAAACTCCACAGGTGTGTGGAAAGTTTTAGCGTTTTAATCTGGAAACCTTATGAATTATCATAATAAAAATTAAATCTATATTTCTATCTTGAAGAAGAAAATGAGATCTACAGCATTATTCTAAAGGCAATAAATTAGATTCTAGAATAAATTTATTTTAAAGTCCAGTTATTATCATTTCTTGTTAATATAAATGTTGTCTACATTTTATTTTGATTTTCTTTCTGTTGATATTCCAACAGTTCTCAGTGCCGTCGATTTGTTTGGGTTCTTCGATTAGTTTGTTTTCTTTTTTTCTGTCTTGATTCTTTTATTCCGCTGGATCGCAGATACAAATGACAACATTCCTAAAACATCACTTAGATGTCTTTTCCTCTAATGTTCCAGGTGTGACATTTCTTCCCGCAGTTATCTTCCTTGATCTCTCTTCACACTGCAATGGTTGTCATGGCAAATACTAGTTATCTTTCAATTCACATTTATATGCATGATCTGGCAGCAACCGGCATCATAATTTGTTTCGTACTTACACAGTATAGCATCAAAAGCATTGCACAAATTCAGTTTCATCAAATAGTATGGTTTCTCAGTTTGTTTGCATTCAAAACGTGCCATCTAATAATACCAGCGATTTAATTATGCTTTCATTTCCACTTGCAAACAGCAAATGATTCATCCTATTACTGTTTATCTCCGATGTGTCCACCCACCCCCCAATATGCCTGTCAAACAATATTACGCTTGAAATTAGAGATCCAACTGCAGTTTTTAAACACTTGTGTTTTACTGTAAGGAGACATTTATACTGTTGATGTACTTATGCTGTCTGTCTTAAAGAAACAGTTTATAAATGTTATCAGAAATCACACCAATAATCTAAAACCAGTCTCTGCTTATATTAATGGGTAGTAATTATCACGGTGCTTATTAGTTGTAAGTGCTGATATTTTAGGACGCCTTTTCCCAGTAAAACTATTGGTGACCTAATTTAATAAGGATGGTGTACTTTAGATAAATTCAGGATGATTCTTTTGGAGCACAAGGGAGCAGTAATTTTAGTTAGCATTGTGCTAAGATCATTTACAATTTCCAGAAATACAATATCCAAAGAAATACAAGCCACATGACATCAAAGTAGCATAGAGGTATACTAACATTCTCTCCACTGTGCATGTTTAAATGTAAACAACTTCACCCTAGCTACGTCATTCTCTCAAAAGTACATAATAACTGGTAAATAACCCCATAATCAATAGAAAATGAGTTTGAGTTTAAAAAACTAATAAACAAATAAAGAAAAACAAAGAACAAAATTAAAACCAACAATAATATCAACAATAACAACAACGACTACAACAACTGTTTGAAAATGCGATTCAGAAAGTGTACGTTGATTGGTAAGTGCTAATCGTCCTTTCTACAGGTTACTAAATATAACCAATACATTCTGTACCCATCACCATATAATATAAGTATTTTGTTAATAAGGAAATAAGGATAGACATAATTTAAGATTACATAGTATTAATACCAGTTAGTTACGGCTCTATTACAGACGTTGAAGATTTCCTTCCTACGGCTTTGTTCCTCAAAATGTTTGACTTTGATGGTAAATAAAATGTGTTTCAGTAGTTCCATCTAGTGACGGAATGGAAGAAGTATCTCTAATAATATAACACCATTGGTTTCCAAGACTTTTTTTAGTGTTTAATTTTTTGTAATTTTACGACAGTATCACATGAGAGTCTTTTCAAGACAAACAAGCAAACAAATAATAATAATAATAATAATAATAATAATAATAATAATAATAATAATAATAATAATAATAATACCCACATGAATTAATATTGTCATACACCAAAAAGAACCCCCACCTTGGAGACATTAAAATTTATTTATTGATAATATTGTGCTTATGAATTGTTTTTGATGTATGTCTATTGAACAAGATCTTCAATCTTATACTCTCTCACTGTCGATTTTCTTAGCATAATGTTTTCATTCATATCTGATAAAATCTGAGAACACAGAAAACACCATAAACTTTGAATTAGCAATAACCTACCAATAAACATATCAACGCTCAGTATTAAAAGCCAGTAGCACAGAGGTGCAAAGAAAACGCAGGACCTTTGCACTGTCCATGTCCTTGCATATAATTTTAAACAACTCTTCTGTACCTTCCTGATGAATGTTAATTAACCGTTTATATCGTATAGTCCGTTTCTGAAATAGAGTATGTGTATATAAAACAAAGGCCACGAAATAAACAAAATACTTGACGAAGTCCAAATATCAATGCAATTCTCTATAAGTGTTGACTGTTGAACATTATTATCCAATTAAAAAAAAACAAAAGAAAATTCATTACCATATCGTGAACTTGGTATAGCAAAGCACAACAATATATTATTCATCTATGAGGGTAAACTTCCAAACTTCCAAACTTATATAATTTGTTAAAAATTCAAGTGAAAACAAATTATTTCAATAAAAATGATGAACATTGGCACAGTTAATGAGAAACAAGAAGTAACAATAGAACATGTTACAAAATTTGGCTGATGAAGACAAATGAAAAATGATTGTTACTAAATGGCGGGTCCAAGTGATGATCGAAATGTAGCTGTTCTTACGCTGTCTATTGTACTTCTGATTGTCACTATTATCAACTTATTTAAAATGTGACATATAGAGTTACAAACCAGGCCAACTGTGTTCCAGTCGAATAAATCTGACATTTTACTTGATGGTTCTAAGAAATGCTTGAACTTCATTTCTTCTTTGTAACAATATCCGATTGCCAGACAACAGTTACGATTTATTCATGCATTATCATGCTAATCACAACAAGTGATTTTTTTGGCTATCGTCCCTGATCTATTTAAAGCAAACAGAAGGAATAAAATAATTTATATTGAGACCATTATTAACACCTTACGTCTTTGCAGGGTGCGACCATTAACGGTGTGAGTGAGGGCATGGAACATCTGCCTTACTATTGCAGATGATGTAGTGTTGCAGTCTGTTGTATTTGAAATTGTGTTTTGTTAAATAGAGGATGAGTTTTAGTCGTGGTTTCGTTGCTTGATTGTATACATTTATCTATTTATTAGTGTTCTCTATTTTGATTTTTCCATGTCCCATTAAATTCTTAAAGGTCATATTTGATTGCATTATACAATATATGGCTGTACTCACGTTGATAAACTTTGAAATAATAAACTAATTCTTTTGTATAAAAAACCCAATCAAAACACAGGTATATCTCTTTCAATATTGCATGTTGTTGAAAGATAAGTTTCCATCATCTCAGTGTTTACTGCACTCGATCACTGTTTACTATTCAAAATAAGCTGCTGTCATCTTATATTATTGTAGCTATGATTACAGCTAAATTAGGCTATGTTAATATACACCGTTGATTAAATAAGATCTAACCTAGTGATTATTTTTTCTTTAACACTTCGGTTTGTTCCAATAATATGATAAATAAACGAGGTCAAATTATGAAGGAAAATAGTTCTGGGTTAAAAATTTAAAACGTTGACGTATCTACTGTTTGATGCTTTTGTGTTATAAGATTTCATAAAATATATTTACTATTTGTCTCCAATAATTCATTAACATTTATTTAGAAAGCTTATTTCCCTTCAACATATTGTAATTTTCTTGGTTCTCTCTCTGTAAAGATTTTCAATGCCTTAAATATATGGTCACCTTTGTGGACTTTATTTCTTTTGCTAATGTCTAGTTAGAAAAAATTGATTATCATAATCACAGTGTGTTTATATCTGTTGTGATTCCTTTCGTCTGTATCAAGATGGAATATATATATATATATATATATATATATATATATATATATATATATATATATATATATATATATATATATATATGCAACTGTGAATCAATGTCATTTACGTAAACCCTTGGATATAAAATTTTTTCTCGCTTTTTGGATAATGAGCATGTATTTAGTCTATTCACATTTTTGTTACAAAACGTTTGCTTTGTTATTTTTTTGCTTATTCTCATAATTGAGTCTTATAATTGTTTAATAGCTACTCGTAGTATATATGCCAAAGTAATATATAAATAATTAAACGAAAAGGTTGTAATTAACTATTTTATCTTTGAAGCTGTGATGAAACTATATTTCAACAATTTTAATAGTAAAGCAGCGTAACTTAATTAATAGATAAATAAACTAAAATCTAGTTGGTAAATCTAAAAATTCTAGCCTCGTTATAAGTCTGAATAAACTTTCTCTATTGTCCATCTGAAAGTAATTTATTAGGTTAATAGAATGACAAAAACATTATCGTCATGTAAAAATGAAAGAAAACTTTTAAAAAATCTGTAAATTTACAAAAAATGTTGATAATGATCACGAATTTGAACACGTTGTTAATTGAAACGAGTTCCAATCATTGAAACTGTGAAGTATCAAATAGGTAAACAATTCATATATAATAAAATGTTGTTTTTATAAAAAAAACAAAATTTCTCCTTTGATACTTGAAGAATTCTTTTTCAAAATCGTTTTGCAATCACAAAGTTGGAATAACCCAAAATGAAGCTCAGTTTTTAAAACTTTTCGTCACTTCAGATTTCCAATGGCTTCTGATAAATTCAACGTTGAAAATGACAAATATTTTAAAACTTTACATAACTAAAATGTTTGGAGAGCGTAAAGGTGAGCTAGAATATTTTTTAGTGAAAGTTCTGATAACAGCGACCAAGGAATCAAATGATTGTTTTCCATTCACGATAATGTGTCAGCTGTGAAATATCCATTTCATGCATTTGTTCCGTTTCCCTCTATCTCTCAACCCCCGTCACAGCAACACATACAAAAAAAATATAAATACTACCATAGTTCAGGTTATTTAAATATGAAACGCTAATAATACAAATAAAGATCATAATATCTATAACGCGTACTATTGCATGAGACATATACAGGTAAGAAAACCTTCTGTACTCATGAATTAAGCATTAAAACTTTGTTATTATTATGTCTTTATTGCGTCAAGATTTTCAATGCGTGGTCTTTTCTTTGCGAAATAAAGTAATAAAAGGCTTTAATTTATTGTACTTGAAAATTTGAATGAGTATGTTTGCTGACGGAACTTTAGAATGAAATATGTTCCTAAATGAAGCATAACGGCGACGGATAGAGCTCGATTGGCCTCATTTTTACTTACAATTTACGTATTTTTTAGCACAATGTAAAAAATTGCAATACCAAATAATAATTGGTTGTTTATATAACTTGTATATACTAATTTGGTTATGCCACAATCAAATCAGTTAAATAGACACATAACTATATGTTGTTAGGAAAGTAGGTAAAAAAGCAAGCAGAAGAAATTAATGCTGCAATAATATGTAGTATATTAATATTTATAAACATTGTGAAGTCATTATCACTTAACACTGAATGGATAATTAGGAAACAATCTGACCTAATTGTTAGTGTTTTGGAGAAAACTGGCCTCCTTTAATTCGGGAATTTTGGAATTGCTTTCACCCGTTAAACTTTTGTATGTAGTAGGAGACTTGATTAACACATATTGATACAGTGGTTTTGTTCTAAAGTCAGTGAAGTACAAGTTTTAATACTCTGCAGTAATTCCTGTATATAAATAGTGTTTCATTGATACGTGTTTCAAGCAACAGGTCTAGTATTTTACAGGCCGTTATTAAAACTCAAGATTCATGATTGGCTTAAAGTATTATGTCATAACTCCACTAAAATTAATAACAACAGGCTGTTTCTCAACATTATGTACTTTTTAAATATTTTAAAATAGTATGTATTGAGGTAAATTTGGAGGGAAGTATCAGAGACATAAAATTCTTGTTTGAAATGTAAGTTGCCACCAATTTCATTGTGTAAAGTAAATACATTCCATCAGAAATATTTATTAATGTCTTCACTTTGCCGTGACAACATACCAATAGAGCTGTAGTTTTGGAAACTCGTTACATATACAAACTGTTAATCTTCTCTGGCTTTCAACTTATTGCAGGTCTAGTACACCATGATGTGTGACATATCATTGAAAATGAAAATTTCTCCACATTAAAATAATGCCTTGATTACCTAAGAGCGTCAATGCTAACACGAAGATAATTAAGAAATCAGAGTTTGGTGTGAAACTACGGATTTTTAATTTAATATAGAACCCTTGAGTCTCCTTACGTGTTCATCTAAGGGGCCATGAATGAAAATGATTTTTACCCCCACTGTCTGCATTAGTAACAATATTTTCATAATGTGGACCCACTTTAGTACCAGGTTTACATTATGTACATGCGCAAAAGACAAAGCTGGCTTCCTTGTGCAGCATGTTCTGGACTAACAAGTAGACAGAATAGCCACAAACAATGTATGATTGATGCACGATTACTATTAAGCAATGGCGATTGTATCAAACGCACATCGATTTGTTCTCAATGTATGAATTTGAATCAGCTTGAACCAGAGAAGATTAAAATAAAAACGTTTTCCTCTGGTTTGCCAATATTACACTGTCACGACGAAAGATCAAGTAGCTTTCCTGAGTCATGAATTTAAATGTTTATGATTTAGTCGATTTAAATTGAAGTTTTAGAAATTAATAAAAAAAAAACAATTTTTGTTGTATGCCTTGCTTACGAAATTTTTTACATATATTATGAATGACCACAATTCAATCTAGGTACTACTACCAGTTATCATAACTATTGCTGCAATGCATCGTTTCTGTTGCATTCATTACCAGCCACGCGGTCAAAACATATGGCGCAATAACTAAAGTACAAATGAACACCATAAAGAGGAAATTAGTAAAATGATTTGCACACTCGCATAAGAGAGTATGGTCATGAAAAGTCACTATCAGACAGTTCCACTGAAGATATTTTACCATCCATTTTTGTTTCATATAATCACTGACAATGAATATAATAGTTGTATCGCAATCATATAACTGGCATTGAGCCTTTTATTTACACAGCGATTAGAACGACAATGATTGAAAAACAAACCTCCTAAGCTTATATCTGCAATAGTGAGTAACAAAAAGTATTCATGTCTTTATAAATGTATCTAGCGGGTGCCCTAGAAAGACCTTATAAAATTTCCAATGAACATTCAGCTGTACTTACTGCAAATACAAATTATATAGTTCAAGTAGTAGGCTGTTGTAAGACAATATATCCTATTCTCACCAATGCATCGGAGAAATCTAGATGTTAAACTAACCTTACTTTTCATTATCTCAGTCCATTATCTCAGTTAGGTCGTCTCAGTCATTGTGTTTAAGCGCTAGAAAATATACAGCCTCGTAGAGAGTAAAGTAATTTAAGCCCGTAACTGGGATTTCCTGGTCTCGGTACGAACATAGCTTTTGTTAATATTAAGCCACCGATCGAAAATCACTTCCCTTCAGGTTACAAAAGAATGTCTTAGATTCACTTCGATTTGGTCTGAACACGAACTTTTATTATTATTATTATTATTATTATTATTATTATTATTATTATTATTATTATTATTATTATTATTATTATTATTTCAGATGAAAGAATCTTGTAGTTCTCTACTCAAGGAGAATCAACCGTTTCAAGTGACTATAGCTTCTCGGAAGTTAAATGTTTAATTGAGAGAGGAAACTATCCTTTTGTAGTTTTTGACTTTGGAAAAATATCTTCCTCCTAGAAAGATGTTGCTTAGAGACCATTTAGCCATTTCAGATGAAACATTTCATGAATTGTCTATTTAAGATGAGCAGAAATTGTTGTGATATCTTAAATGAATTCAGTGTTTGTTAGTGAAATATTACAGTGAAGATTACGTTGTTTTTATTTGACTCAGCTCCTCATACAGATGTTTTCATAGGTATTGACCTTAATACAAAGCATAGTATATACATGGAATATTAATGAGCATCTTTGCTTTGTAATTATTATTTAATATTTTCCGTTTAGCAATGGAAACAGTTTTTGTTGTGGTAATTGTATTTATTTCTCGTGTTACTTCTGCAATCTGGACAGACTTGGCTCAATTCTCTAACATTAGTACGTCACATACTTGCAAAACGAGTGGACCAGACTTCGTGTGCAATGATACTTGCCAGGTCACAGATTCTACCGATAGTGGATACGATGCACCCTTATTTAATGGAACCATCGACGATTGTGGACCGATTTATGTTTCTGGTATACCTATTGCAGCTAAACCGATAAATGGTAATATTACATTTGGCGGAGAAAACTGCACACGTATAAAGAATGCTACGTTTAATGGTACTTCATGGACCATATCCTTTTGGGTAAAACTCAACGGAACTTACTCCAGGTAAAATTAATTACTACTATAACAACAACTACTACTACCTCTACTACTACTACTACTACTACCTCTACTACCACTACTACTACTACTACTACTACTACTACTAATAATAATAATAATAATAATAATAATAATAATAATAATAATAATAATAATAATAATAATAATAATAATATGCTAAACTACCTCTATGTATTAATATGCTTCAGATAATCAGTCTATCCATGCACGAAAGTGAAAACATCTGTGCTTGAACCACACTTGGATAACGGAAAAATATCGGAAGTGATATATGAATATGTATTCATACGCATATGCCGAGAGAGAGAGAGAGAGAGAGAGAGAGAGAGAGAGAGAGAGAGAGAGAGAGAGAGAGAGAGAGAGAGAGAGAGAGAGAGAGAGAGAGAGAGAGAGATCCATGCAAGGGGTGTGGAAAGAGCTGAAAAGTAATTTAGGTATTATGTATACCATGTGGATGTAATACAGGTAAAGTGAGTCGTTACAGATAACGACAATTCCAAAGAGGAACGCGACAGGTGGAGGAATTACAGCAGTTGAGAAATAAATTTCCTTGGTTACGTTCATGAGAGATTTGAGCATAAGTTATATCTGTATGACTAATATGTAGATGAACTTGGATCTCTACTTGAGTTGTATCAAAGAATTTAAATAAACCACCAAATTCTCAAAATAGTTTTGAAGCTCTTCAGTCAAACTTCTCCAAAGAAAACACACACACAACCTCGTATACAAATCCATCAGCGACTTCGAGTGTGACTAGGTAAAAGGTCAATGGAAGAGTCAGTCCGCGAATACCTTGAGGATATCTACAAAATTTGGCCAGTTTAGACAACGCTGTAATTGCGTCGTTTATTGATTTCTTGCAGGCCAGTAAGTCAATGGTCCATGTATGCCAAGATTAATGGAATAGATGTTGTCAGGACCTATATCCACGTTACTTGGAAGCTCCCAGTCCTTTCCCACTGGCATCTACAAGTCTAACCGACTACTAACCTGGTCGCATCGATTCTACCTTTTCGAGTTCAAGAAAACAGAATATATCCTGTTTCCCATATTCTGATCTCGGGGAAAACGTTGCAATTTGCCCCAAAGTTATGCATTTCCTGCATTGCTGTTGGCAAGTTTGTACACCACTGGAGTGTGTTTCTCAGACAACTTTTGCGGGTTCCGGCTCAGATATAAGATATGAACATTATGATCGAATACAAAACATACGTTTGTCCAGCCATCGCTACATCAAAGATATTTCGGGAGCGGCTCTACAAATACTACATAGAAAATTACATATATTTGTGAACATGAGATGGTGTCATACCTCACTATTTCAGATACGAGCTCTCTTCGAAATTTAATAGGCCAATAGTTCGACTGATTCTTGGTGGCATGTTTGTGCTTTTACACAGATTGGTCGTAATCCTAGTTGACACTGAAGTGAGTAAGAGACCGTACTGCATCTATACGACCGTCTAGCTCCAGAAAGCTTGTGAGCGCCTGCTTTAGCGTTCGACCAAATTAACAGTGTTGTTAGTGCAACGTGGGCCTCTTGTGTGTTGTCTATGTTAGGCATCCTCTTGTAAACGTATTAGACCAAGACCTCCAGGAATTTTTTAATGCTCACATAACATGGGTTTTCTTTAGCAATAGTAACTACTGAATATTGACGGTGATTTGGATGATTCTAAGGTCGCACGCCTTATAAAAGGAAATTCCTTAAGATGACGTGAACTGATACATCTCAGAAATGCGCAGTGAGACGGTGGTCATAAAATAAATAGAAGCCAGCTACCCTACTTCTAGCCTATACTTGCTACTGATAAATGAGTGGGATCTGACTATATGTTAGCGGCTTCTCTTAGTTTTGCCATGGGATTATATCTGTTACGAGATGCTATATGTAGGCCTTCATGCCATGAAGCTGCACATGCTTCTCGGTCGCTGAGGACGTGGCGACGTGTCAGCCAATAACATCTCGCCTTACGACGTTATCCTCTTCCATAGAGTGTCCCTATACAGCGTTCGCAAGCTCGATTGAATTTTCAGAATTGTGGAAAAGTAAGACACCTACATCATCCCGGCGAATCACACTTCGTGCCAGAGCACTGTAGAGCTAGCGCTCAACGTGAACAATAAATACCAAAAGTTTTCTAAATTTCTTGCCAGCATCTTTTTCCGATGGTGTTTACCGTATAAGAACGTGTAAGAACCCAACATAGTTATCGCCCTCTGCGAAGAGCTGATAGCCTGCCTTGACGAAAATATATCCGGCTGAGCATTGGCTAGTATCCCAGCCGTATGGTCAAATGATTTGCTGGACCATTCTGCAAACGCTTCACAGATCACCGTCGTCAACGATAATGTAGGCAGAGTGAGAGGATGTGTTGACCATATTTAACACAGCACAGGCGAGTTTGAGCTTGGCGACGGTGTGATATACGTCTCCAGAAACGGAAGAATAACTGAACGTAGAGATCACGAGGCATATTGTCTCAGAAACTCGCCAAGGAGGGCCCTGACAAAATCTACGACGACCCAGCCTGAATCGGCAGTATGACTGGTCTCTATGACTTCTTATAAGTTTAGCCTGATTCGAAATTCTAGGCGACACGTTTTACATCTAACATTCTTCTGATGATCGATAAATGGTTGCGAGCAGCTATCACACGCTGAACGTCTTCCTTGTAATCCATATCAAACCGATGACATTCTTCCGGTGGATCATAGATGATGCACATTTGGAGTCAAAAATATGTGGTCAACGACTTTTAGTGTCATATATGGGTTCCTTCTCCTATACTGCATCAAGTTTAATAATAGAATTTGATGCCACGATCGTGTGGCTTTGACTGGAGAGCCCTGGATTTAGTCATATGATGTCAGAAACAGATGGATTGATTGAGAGTATTGAGGGTAATTTTTAATGTAAATTATACGTTTCATCAGTTGCACCCAAGCCTGCACTTTGTAGCGGGTAAATATCATCGGTTGTTATTCCCCTCTCAATGAACTGATCGAAAAGTCCACTATAACATAATTCGACATATTCGTGCTTGTTAATTATAATTTCTACTTTCTTGCATCACGTGAGAGTCGAATGCCAAAATCCAAAGAAGTTCAAGTCGAGTCATATGGTTAAAAGCAATTAAAACTTAAATATGAACAAATGAGTGGGATTGCATCAGATCGGTTTGTTGTTTCAATTAGAACAGCTCTATGAAGGTACGAAATTCGTTGTGATTATAAGGGTAGAATTGTGTTAGTTCATGTTTATTTAGAAGTTGTCAAACAGGATTTTATACTGGAATATTATATACATATTGCCGAAAGGATGCTTCAGCTGACCGGAACTCAAGAGCCGCCATAAATACTTATAAGTGTCTAAAATGCGCACGGATGTGTTGCGGATAGTTTCAATATCAAACTTTGCAAGATCTAATGATTAGTTGTGATTAGACCATAATCCGTTATTCAGTATTGGCAAAGCTTTTGGCCTGTTCTATCTGGCCAATTTTTTTTTTCTGCTTATGTAAATGCAGGCATATAAGTTATTGCTTTGTTTAACTAATTTCTGTCGTTGGGATGTTTACTTTTGACATGTCCCAAAAGATTTTCTTTAAACATTGATAACATAAGTTGAGACGAATTTATTAATAGACATTGAGTTAAAGAGGTACTGAATGAAGGTTACTAATAACAGTTTTATGCACTGAACTTCACAGTAAGTAACTAATAGGAAGTAAAGTCACCAAAAGTTACAAATAAGCACGAAATAAAAGCCGCTAATTGTCACTATTTAACACAAAAGTTAGTGAGAAACAGATTCTTATTGGAACGATTTCATTCAGTATGCACACGTTTCAAAATAGTCAATGAAACAATCGTTATTCCTTACAATATTGTATCATAGTGGAAAGTCATCAAATTGTCTTGTAGAAAGACCACTGCACAAATGTTTTTAGACGAATTTTCAAAGAAACACAGATTAATAAACGTTTTGTAAACCTTGCTCTCATAAAGAAAAGGCCGAATGCAAATGAAATATCAAAACACTAAGAGTGAAAAACAGTTTAGTGGAAAAGAGGAGGAACAGGAAATGTTCATTCTACGAAAATTCGCATAAAATTATATTTACAAATAAGAAGAAACCAATTGCTATCAAAATGAACAATTAAAATAAATGTATGTGATGTTGATAGTTATACATAATTTTCGCAAAATCCTATAACGTCCTAGAAAAAATTTCTAATATCTCTGAGGCTTCTTTAACAACCCTTGTCGTTTCACATTAATGAAATTTTCACTGCTTAATTTAGAAGATATAGACATGGACAATAAAGTTGAAAATAATAATAATAATTTATCCCTTTAAATATAGAATTAATTTTTATATACGATTGATACAGATAACATATCAAATACACCTGTAGTGCTAATATTGAAGAAGTATTAGCTAGATAAATGAGAAAAATTAATTAATACTATGACTAAAGGCTCAGACAGTTCTTTGGTAATAGCGACTTTCAATGTTCTGCTAACTCCACATTTCATTATATGACATATTCTAGGTTTCATTTATATTGTGTAAGTTTTGTTAATTGATAATTATTAGATAATAATACACAAAAAGTTTCTGGCGCAACGGATTTAAATGCTTGGTTGGTTTGTGTGATAACAGTTTAATGAGGTACCAGTTTCTATGATCTCTGACATTCTAGACTAAGGCCTTGAAGATTCATTCTGTCGCACAAATCATGGATGAGTTAGATTACATCACATAATTCTGGTGTTTCTCCTATAAATAAATAAATACTTCAAACAGATTTAACAAGGTCATGAAATACCGTGATTGTTTAAACGATGCTCACAACAGGACGATGACAAGTTAGAAAGAGAGCCTAATTATTACCCCCACCAAACCCAAACCCCATCCCCGCAGGTTATTTATTTTATCAAGGACTAAGCACTATATTATTCGCAGACACCAAAATAACGGTCACTTTAAATTAAGCTAGCCAAACTATATAGATACAGGCAAGTTTTGTAAATGGTAAAATCGATTGTTACGTGTAGGCTCGTACAAAGGTAGGAAAAGAAAAGAGTGAAGCGAACAAGCTTTGAAAATTGAACAAAAATGATTTAATTCCCAAGAAACCAAAGTAAAAAAAATAGAAAATAGGACTTACGGTTTGTGAATATAATCCAAAATTTAATCCTAGTATTAAAAAATATAAGTCCTATCACTAAACAGTTGTAATTGAATCCAGGTTCGAATCTCAATGAAATTTTCAATAAGGAGGCGATGACGTTAGATGAGGTTATTGTGCTCATGGCAACAGATCCTGGATTGAATCACTCTTTATAATGTTTCCAGAGTTCCAGAATAAATTTCCACTGATTTTCTTTCTCCCAGAACTTTTATATGTATGAAGTAGTTGTGTAGTTTACTAGGGAATAAATTATTATATTCCAATAAAAATAGATGGAGTTCAAAAGAGTCTGACATCAGCAATAGAAACACCTTGTACGACTGAATAAACCTCCTACCGATTGGCTGTTTTAAGCCTTGATTTTAGATCACCTGGATTCACGTGACTGATTAGTTGACCACTAGTATAAACAACGCATTAAACTTAGCGAATTTATTATAAGTTTTAATAGAAAAAATTGTTTACAAATTAGAGTTATCACGCACATAGAACATGGCCTTGGTAATATCCAATCGTTGTTACTCGATGTTTACGAAAGTTTTGAACCAGGATGAGCCAAAAATAGTGCTGAAATAACCGTTATAATCTAATCGGGTCAAGCCAAGTTTCCTAAAAGATATTCAAATCCAATGAAAATTATAATTACAAGAAAATGTAATGAAATATAAATAAAATTAAAAAGAATATTAAAAGTAACATACAAGTAATTAAATTACATATACGAAACACTATTGAAATTAATGAGTTTTTGATTTAACGTATTATTTTATTTTCTTCAGAACACTGTTGGAAGTTCAGAGTAACAATACCTCACCGGTGTCAATTAATTCAAGTCATTATCAAATTGGAGCGAATAGTGGTTACATCAACCTACATAGTGATGAATGGACGTTGATAGTATTACGGGTGAGATAGAACATTTGCCTACTTCTACTTCTAGTACTACAACTATCGGGACGGATTTTATTATCGTCTCCATAAATAAATATTTTACCCGTTTATTTGTTCCATATGACCTCATCTTGCTCCCACAAAAATATAACTAAAACATTATTGAAGCCATATGAATAAGCAATACTGCTTATGCTACCAATGGTATTTTATAAAATCTGCTTAATATGTATTTCAAACTTGACTTTGCTAGAGAAATCTTTGTGCAATATTTTTTCATCCGTCCTTAATGTAATAAACGTTTCCAATCATTTTGACCCCTCTCACAAAATCAATATAGTATTTTGGAAGGTTATAATAATTATTTGACGAACAACAGACATAGATCTAAACTTGCATTTAGTTTGAAATTGCCTAATATAAATATTGGCTTATGTTTCAACCAAACATGTAGCATTAGTACACTCTGGAGGGATACATAAAAATGACATCTCTTCTAGCGTTTGCTTAGAATACAATTCACCAAACCTATTAACAAATTTATGATCTTACATGTTCATTTTTGATATTTTTGGGACGTGTTCTATTTTTTAAATTAAAGGAAGCAAACCTTGGAATGGAAGGTTACTAATCTAAATAAAGCACATATTCATACTAATAAGTAATAACTGTCTTATGGTACATCTGTAGGTAAGTCTGTATTGCAAACAAATTATAAATGAATATATTTAACTTTATCAAGGCGACTTTTCATTGGATGACCTTGTTCCAGATTTACAATGTATAACACTTTACAATGATTCACATGTTGTAATAAGACAGCTGTCAAAGGACCAACATGGTTTTAAGTTTTGATGATAGAACAAACTGAATAATATGGTATTAATACTTTATTAAATTAATTTTATACATTAATACTATATATTCAGTTTGGTATTAATACTTTATTCAGCTAATTCCATACATTAATACTATGTAATCCTTATGGTATTAATACTTAATTCAGCTAATTCCATACATTAATACTATATATTTATTAAGGTATTAATACTTAATTCAGCTAATTCCATACATTAATACTATGTAATCCTATGGTATTAATACTTAATTCAGCTAATTCCATATATTAATACTATGTATTTATTATGGTATTAATACTTTATTCAGCTAATTCCATACATTAATACAGCATATTCAGTATGGTATTAATTAGCATTAGACCAGATTGCGCCTTTTACTGTAAATAATTGTAGACGATGCTACCCATAGTGGTCAGCCCACTCAACCCCTCGAAATGTCATCTCTGGTGGATCAGATTGCCGAGAGGATATGCTGATTTGTCCACTCCCATCCCTGGCTGTGAAGGCAATGATAAGAGCTGCGAGCTGCGTGGACTGTACAGGGCATCGACTCAAATACAGAAGGACTTGGTGGTCATCCAAAACAACTAGACTAGCTCGGAAACGTTTCATTCAAATGGATTGAAGTCCCATTGAACAAGAGAAAGGATGCCTCTACGCAACGTTCACTCACTAGTCATGATTTATCCTTTTTCCACAAAGAACTGTATCATCATACCTGCCTTTACGACGACTCATGGCATATGGTCCTATTTCACTGGATCGAAACAGCTGTGGAACTCGGTAGCTCTTTGTCCGACTGAAAAGCACAATTTACGACCAATCTGCTTACCCCCGTATCAAGAAGGAGATACGAAAAGTGTCATATTCTTTGATTACTTTACCTTAATACTGAGCATCAAACTGAGTTGGATAAGGATCTCATCTTAGCAGTCCAATATCACAGAAACGATAACTGCTTAATACTTATCAATATCGATACCTGGCATCTCTACACACTAATGGACATAACATTAATAGAGAAACCAGAGAGAAAAGAACCTCTAGTTGGCATAAAAGTGGGTAACTTTAAGCGCCAGGTAGTTAGTTTATATGGGAGAAACATCCCTAGCTGAGGAAAGACAACTCGCTAAAATAGGAGTAACTACATTTGAAGTGGTGAAAAATAAAGAAGAGCCATGCGCAAGTGACGTTGGGGCTGCCACCAAATAATAGCTTTGTCAGTAAGCTTACAAATATACAAAAAATGTGAGTGACTCTCATGCGAATGAGACTTCCATTGCGTGGAAATTGACATGCAACTATCAACCGTGTCTACCGGTCACCATGACCAGGCTAGGTGAATTTAGGGACACAGTTTATGATAACATGGATTATTTTATCGCAGAAGTGTCAAAGGTGCATAAACGCATCATCATTGCTGACTACAGTGCTAGAATTGACGCATATCAACCAAACATGGCCATGCGTCATTGGCTAAATGGGCTTACATAGGTGCATCAGCAACGGACACCTACTTATGAGGACATACGATGAGCATCATCACTATTTCCGCCTGCCAAACCCCGCCAATAACTCGATGATGCACCCTAGATTAAATCGGTGGCAATGCATTGACTACGACATGGTCAGGATAATAAAGTGGCACGATATCCAAATAACAAAGGTCATGAGATGTGCATACTGATTGATCACTGATTCATATTATCCAGTCTCAGCATGTGCTTTCACAAGGCAAAAAAGCACTCCAAATAGCTATATGTATCCAAATTGATAAAGGAGAATTTGAATGGTTATTTGTTGAATAACTGTACAGCCAACCAGTTATAATTTGAATGCATCCCATACAAATCATCTCCACCGCACGTAATCTTCTATATTCTGATAAGAACGATGCTGACATAAGGAGACTACTGAACGAAACAAATCGTTTCCAACTCGACTGTTTAGAAGACAGACTTTCTTCAATATAGTCATCAACAACATTAATAGGATTGATCAATTCAAAAGTAATTGACTGGTAAGACTCAGGTGCAAATAGCAATACAAACACGAATGTCACGAATCGATTCTATGATGCTTTGAAGATATTCTAATACAGACCAAGCCACCAGGAACATATCCAATACTGAATGCTGACGGCCAGCATAGCTCACGGACAAATAAAGCATATTTCAAGATGGGAAGGACTCTTCAAAGACTGCATCAAACATCAATCATTTATCAGTGATCAACTGTTTCAGGTGCAAATCAACATATCACTTGCGGATCCTCCAGTGCTGACTGGCAATGACAAAGCTGATAATTTGCTCCCACATAACTAAGCACCTAGAGTAGATGTTATACCAAAAGATGTATATAAAAAGCTGGACTTTTTCTACACATGGCTCAGAAGCTGGATGAACTCTTACAATCAAGGAACTAGGTGTACAATGATAAATTCGTCAGGCGTTTCTAGAACCGAAGGAAAACAGGATCTATTATTTGCTGATTAATGCGCACTGAATGGCTAATGAGATTATGTCATGCAGCAGAGTAAGGGTTTTTTTGCTACAGCTTATAATAATTTTTGTCTCACATCCAGTATCAAGAAAACTGATATGCTGTACCAACACGCACAAGTAAAGACATGCATAGAACCAAACTTCATAGAGAATAACGAAACACTCCAGGCAGATGACTATACAAGGTCACATTCCGTCCACCCCATGACAAAAGCAACCTTACAATTGTCAATGTAGGCATATCCTTCTTCAGAATAGACACAACTATGTGGGAGAGCAGAAGCATCGGAGTGCAAAGAAAACTAAATGTTTAAATAGTCGAATCATTGCCGAGACTGTTGTAATCACGTAAAACTAGGACTGTGTATGTCATGCAAAGAAACTGAACCATTTTAATATATGCTGCCTCAGGAAGCTGATAACAATAAGATAGCAGAATAATGTCACAAATACTGATACATACATTCAAAGGATGCACACTCTGCTGATGAAATTACAGCTGAAATCCACAAGCAAACTTCACAAGGATGTTAGACAAGCTATTACCAAAGAAGACCTACCGCGAGTTGTGAAGGCAAGATTCCGATATCAGGAAGCTCAGATAAAACGCTTCAAATACTTCACTGAGTCGTCCTCGAAACACTTTAACTTTGACCTGGAATCATGCAAAGATATCGTATGCTATTGTTTCATCTACCATTGTTGCATTAATAATTAACTTACAGTCTTCAAGCTGAGAAGAACTGCAGAGGCAGTGCAAAAGATAAACTGTGTAAATGTCTGAACTATAGCAATTCCTATGATTAGCCCTAACGCGCTCACATAAACCAAACCAGATGATGAGGAATTTGTCATCTTGGAACTCAAATGACAATCAAGATTGTATTTTGTTTTAACTTAGTCTCATACAATTTTTTTAATTATTTTCTATAATATACAACTTAGTAGAAAGCGACTTTGGTCTTCTGCGTCATAGCAACAATATTAAGTCATAATATTACCTAGAAGACTGGGGTAATGTGCTCAACATACACAACCACGTCTACTACAATTATTTAAATTAATATTCTATGATATGCTACTTGGTAGATAGTGACTTTGAACGTCAATGTGGCAGCTGCAACTCACGAACCAATATACCTGTTTTTATTGTTTCCATGGTAATCATATATTAGAGCCTATAACGACAAGTTGTGATGGTCCCAATAGTCATATGTAGTATTATTGTCTTCCAAAGCTTATTTTGTAAATTAAAAATCCGATTCAGACTATTATATACTGTTAAACTGAGAAAATCTTAATTTAATCATATTGCAGTACAATTCAGAGTTCTACAAGAGGTGATATGTGGATAAGACCAGCTTGAATTAGTCTCCAGACGGACTGTTTGCAAAATCATAACAAATGAGTTTCTTTATTTTCGATACACCTGTTATATATCTTTCTTGTTTTGGCCTACATTATTTTGTTTGACCAACTTGTCTTTTCAATTTATACAAAAATGGTTCAGAGGAATCCAACGAATTGATTTATAGAATACAACTATACCATTGTACCGTTTTAGTTTGCAATATTACAACTCTATGGTTTTAAAACAAGTAATAGAAAAATGTGTGAAGCAACAAGCTTTGTAAAATTCAAAAATGATTTATTACCATAGAATACAAAGAGAAAATTAATAAAACAACTTTGTGGTATTACGAATTATGTTCAACATACTCCGAGAATTATAAACACAAGACCAATTACTAAAATTCCGAACAATCTTTAGTGTAAATCCAAATAAATCCAAGGCTGAAAGTGTTGATGTGCCCGTGGTATTCCCCGTAGTGATGATGTACATACATTCTTTTATTGGATCACACTAATTCAATCCAAGAATATACCCTTATTTGAAACTTCACTGTAAGTTCAAATCTATTTCCAAAGACGTTATTTTAAGAGCACTCTGCGTTTCCAGTGAACAACTAATTTGAATTTAAAAAAATCCAGACACGATAATAGTACAATTGATTCTGGTAAGACCTTAAAGTACAAATGAATAATTTCTATAAAAATAACAAGATTATGTATAGTTCTCTATTTTACCAATTAGCATTTTCCATTACAAAAAGCATCACCTTATTGAAAATACCATTCTAGAAGCATCGTATTGTTTGTTAGATATTAATAATTATTATTAGAATATAAAAACTAATAAATACAATGTCGTTGGCTCAGGGAAATATAATCAACCTGATATTTATATGTAGAGATAAAATATTTAGCCATGTATTACTTGTCTACATAATTAAGAAAAAACTTTAATATACAGGTCAAGTAGGAACTAAATTTGATTTTGGACAAAGTCAATTCAAGCATATATTGTTGCAAATTGAATATCACTAAATGAAATTTAAAGAAAAATTAAGATAAAACTTACAAAATTAAATGCAAATTAGGTATTCATAATAGTAAAATGCTAATCCCCTCGTTGACATTAAGTTAAGTTTTCAAGTTTGTTATCTTGTTTTATATATTGCTGCATTATGTAATGCTCTATTTTAGGGAAAGAAGGTTAAGTTTATTCCATTGTTTTGTTGCATTTAATTTTGCATTTTTTTCTGCACCAATTTCTCATTCAAAAAAGTGGGATGAGTTTTCAAAATAATCTAATCGCTTCTGGAAAATTGTAATATACAACAATTCTTCTGATATTTAGAAAAAGAGATAGCTGCAATTGCTTCCGATAAAAGCTTGATGGCTTGAGTATCGTTTAAAGCAAGGATTACGTGGCATATTGGTCTACAGAAAAAGTTGATTAAGGTGCGAATCATATAAGAATATAATTAATAAATATATAGCATATGGTTTTCGCATGGATCGTGTTAGCAACAGCACTGATCAAGTAATATTTGCTCATATATTGATTTCACACAATTCCTATCTAAGATAAATAATTTCTTGTTGTTATTCACAGGGACAAAAATTTGAGCAAGAATTAAATTTTACGTTTCAAGTTTAAATTAATCACTGGAAGCTGGATAACTAAGATTTAGATTAGCCACAACAACCGCACCAGGATGCAAATAAGTAACTTTATCCAATAGACAGGGAAAATGTTATAAAGTCATACAAATTCATTTGTGTCGTAACGGTATTAACCTTTCTAAAGCTGTTTTGTAAATAACTAACATATGTTTCCGCTACACTTTAAAGAGCATAGACCGTCAAGCCCGTCCTATCTACAAATCAATTGATAATTCTACTGTCTATATTTTGTACAAAAGTTAAATTCTTTATAATTATTCAATTCCACAGATGACGGGAAAAAAGGTAGTTTACCTTGATATTAATGGTATGAACAAGGACGTTAGAGAGGTGCCAAATATTTCAAGAAATATATACATATTGTTTGGGCCGCAAACAAGTAAGATACATACATACATACATACATACATACATACATACATACATACATACATACATACATACATACATACATACATACATACATACATACATACATACATACATACATGCATGCATGCATGCATGCATGCATGCACGCACGCACGCACGCACGCACGCACGCACGCACGCACGTATGTATGTATATACATTATTGGGTTCAAGATAAATTTCGTAGGTACTTGTCTCAAAAACTGGTGTGATGTCAACATTTTTCTACCGAAATATAATTTCATTGAAACATTTAATTTATGTCTCATATTCAAACTTTGCCTCTGTTTAGTTTTATATAAAAAGATTCATTTGCTATTGATCTCCACTGATATTTAAAATAGAAAGGTGATGTGTGTAACTAATCCCTTTCAAGGTTTGTTTGCTGATGTGGAAAGATTATTATCTCTTTCAGTCAAATCATGTTTACAAAAACACAAAAGCAATGTCATATTCGTTGACTGAGACGTACATCTAGGAAATATTTGTAAAAACTAATTATACATCCTTAAGTCACAAAACGCTTTGTAAACTTAACATTAGATGGGAAAAATTATGATATATGCAACTTCTGAGAAATATATTAGGTGATGGTTTACGTTAGAAACGTTCAGGCTTAAACTAATGAGAAAAGTGCATCATTTGTGTTATTTGGTTGTTTAGGTTTTCGTTTATTGGATCTTCAATGGTCGATGTGTTTATTTTCAGATGCTTCTGCGTATGTACAGATGGTTGATGCTCGTATATACAACCATTGCCTGACTGACAGGTTAGTCTGTTTTCTTTATGGCAATAATGCTTATATTAAACATGTGTTGGGCTTTATTAAATCTGTTTTACGTTTCGTACTCTAGAGCTATATTTATTATAGTCACAATGGTAAAATACATCGAGGCAAAGATTGCATAAACTGATTTTGAGTTAACTTCAAAATGTTTGATAGATTGACTCGTTTTATGTTTTGACGTTTTAATTCAGTTTTATCGGCAGCTTTTACTTATTACAATAATTAAAAGGAACCCAACAGTACAATAATGTAAATAAAATGATTTTAATTTTCATGATCTCATTCAAGTTGTTTTTCTTTTCTTGTACGATGACACTGAATTCGCCATTTTTAAATTGAAAATCAAACTACTACGTAAGTGAAATATATTTTGTCGTTGGTATTCAATCAAAATTGTCTGCACTTTTTTGTAAAATTTACATATTATATATACCGAATTTTATACAAGTTAGCAATGACTAATTGTAAAATACTAGTATCTAGTGATTTTTTCAGAGAAATCAAGAAACTTTATAATGGAACTTTAGCACCGACGCTAGCCCTTCAAGATAAATGCTTGTGCCTAAGAGACTTTCCAACAATACTTCCTGGTCCGCTAAACCATGGCATATTCTGCATGGATTACACAAATAAATCTGTGTATCGACTTAATAACGATACTAACCATCCTGTTCAATATGCCGTTGATGGTGACGTAAACACGTACTGGAATTCGGGGACAACACAGTCATCAACTATTACGCTTGATCTGAAGGACGTATATCAGGTCAGAGCCGTAATTTACTATACAGGACACTTGTCTTAAAGTCTAGTTTTGTCATTATCCTTGTTATTTGCAAGAATGATGATGAGAAATCACTTGTCCACATAGGCATTATATCGTTCCCATAAGATGTAATGGAAATTTACATATTATTTGTTCATACCATAAAACAGACTCACTAACCTCTGTAAAGCCATTGATAAGTTATTCACCCACATTCATTGTTCTTAATGCTGTGACAACGAACACATATTATTTAATATTCATTTTTAAATCAACAAGTCAGATGGTATATTTGAAATAACCATAACTTTAAAAATTGTAGATTCGTATAGTAAATTCCTAAAACTTTTTATTGTCATTCAAAATAATGTCTGAAAAAATATATGCGAGGATTTTATAATATTATTTATAAGTTTCAATTAACATATAGAGCCGTAGAATCGTAACATAATCTTTAGGCATGAAAAGATAAAATATAGAATGATCACTGTTAGAATAGAGGTTGATTTTACTTAGTTTGGAATAAATGTATCTTTCACAGTACCGACGGGACTGAAATAGATCATTTAATTTACAGATCAAACTTATGTTTGATTAATATTAGCAATATAGACCGTTAGAATAAATAGGCTAAATAATGTAAATTACTCTATATTATTAATTCCTTTTTCGCTGAAAGTTTGATCATAGTATATGTATCAGCATTTTTACGGTGTTTAATAATTTTCCATTATTTTCTGTTCTTTATATTCATAGAATGGCGTCACTAAAATCAATTTAGCAGTGCTCAAGTAAAGTCTAGTAAAATCTAATATGTATACAAAGATTACATATTTTTCTTCTGTTATTATTATCTTGGGATTTTATTCGCAATACAATAATTTCTTCTTTTTTACTTTCATTTTGCATTCATTGGAAATAATAATTTGCTGAAATTTAAAAAGCTTGTCACTCTTTTCTGTTACGTATTTTACCAGCATAAATTCGTAACAGAAAATTATGCATCGTCTTTGGAATACGAATTTATCTAAAATATTGCAGATGTTTGTTTTCGAAATTTTAAATTCAGCTTATTTTGAAATTTTTTAAGTACCAGGTATATGAGAATGAGCAATATCATATAAAGTTGAGAACTTTGTTTTGAATCCTACCCAGGAGTGGTTAGAAATTTTTGAAAATGGAAGTAAAGCTAAAAATATGAGCACTTACAAATTTGAAATTGGCATAATGTTTAGAAATAAAGTTTCTGATAAGACAGATCAGAAGTCCGTTTCTTGATCTACATGAACCTACTACAACACATAAGGGCGCGTTATTTCTGACAGCTACAAACTGAAAAGTAAGCAACAGAATCGAGACAGGCCTATTCCAAAGAAGTCAAGTTCACGGTCCTGTACTGAACGTAATGGATTTGTTGGGTCAAGAAACCCAAGTCTGATTTTATTATGGAAAATTATGAACTACTCATGTCGAAGGGTTCTATATCACGCATGTATGATTCGGCCAAATTTATCCCTATTAAAATTTTAAGTGACACGGTGTCTTCTCAGAGTCTTGTGTTCTCATGTACTTTGCCTTTGTCAGAGAAGTCTTCGTCTAATAAGAGTGTTATTATTCGGGGAATAGAGTGCGGCTTTGTTAATGTTCCTCATCATTGGATAAATTTGTAATCATACTTAGTCTCAGGACCCATGATAGTCATCGACGGTGTTCATTGTTACTTGGCAATGACTTAGCTGGAGATGAGGATGTGATTAGTTCATTTGTGGCTGACATTATTTTCCTTCCAATCAGGGTGACAAATTACAATCACTTGTCGTCGAAAAGGAAAAGGCCATTAGTGAAAACGAAGCATCAGAACTACTTGTTCGTTAATTTGTTAAAATGAAATCCTTATGATCAACTAACGTACCTGCTGGTATTAAATTGTACTTTCAAAACCGTACAAACCGGAAATTCTAAGTTTGGCCAATGAAAGTCCTTTTGTCTGGCCATTTATGAATCAATAAAACGAATCACAAGATCTTGAATCACTTTTATTGGCCATAAATTAAAAGTGATATTTGTAAATAGTGTAGATCGTGTCATGAACTGTCAAATGGTAGAAAAACCCGATTAAAAGATACCTAAAGATCAGCTGCAACAAAGTCCGGCATTTGACGAACCATTTAGCAGAATAATGTCAGATTGTTTCGGTCCTCTACCTAAGATCAAATCAGGCAACCAATACTTGTCCTTGATGTAATTCTTTTGAGGAAAATTAGAACTAAAACACTAGTAAAAGCGTTGATAAAAGTTTATTGCACAATTTGGAGTTTCCAAACCTGTCCAATGTGATCAAGGGTCAAATTTCACGTGTCAAGGTTTTTTTTTACATTTTCACTTTATATGTAAGAGAAGTCAATTATTTATTAAATTTAATAAAGCTTGTAACTTCAGTTTTTCCTGTTACATATTTGAATAGCTCAGACTGGTAACAATTAAAATGCTCCATATACATGGCAGAAATATTTAAGCTTATATTTTTCTTTTGAAACTCACTATGACCTTATATGTTGTTTGTTTCAGCTAACGTCTATAGAGTTAAACTTTTTGTTCGACACAATCCCGTCTGAACTGGTGTTTACCTTGACATATAACGGTAAACTCTCCATGAGCAATATATGTGGATGTAATTCCTCCCTGCCGTGTAAACGTATGGGGTAAGAGTAAATGCGTATTTTGCTGTTAGATCTAATCAGACTCATCGAAGAATGTGTATAAATTTATCATTTATAATAAAGTTGTATCATACTGTAATATACTGTACTATATTATATGTTCTGTACTGTACTGTGCCGTGCTGTTCTGTACTGTACTGAACTATGTTGAACTATGCTGTACTGTACTGTGCTGTACTGTACTGTACCGTGCTGTACCGTACCGTACCGTACTGTACTGTACCGTACCGTACCTTACTATACTGTATTACAAACCCATTTAATCTTACATGGCTGAACTGGTGTTCCATTCAAATAGTCCAATCTGTAATTCCGTATCGCACTTCTAAAATTTCCGTATTGCACACACAGCATGAGACTAATTTTGCAAGCTAAACTACAAAATAATTGTCCACTCTTATTCCATTGCTTTTAATACAGTATGATCAATCTTTTTGGACCATTCATCTATTAAGTCTATATAGTCCTTATTCTATTTTTGATATAATTAATTTGAAAATATATCATGAATCTCCTCAATATATATTTGTTTGATTTTCTAAACTTTCGTCTACTCCATTTTAAATTCCAGTTGTTGAATCTTTATTTCTTGTTTTCTTCATCTGGTGTAGTGATATGTTTTAGCAATTCTTGCATGGTTAAATTCCAAGTGTCTCTAAATGTCTATAAATGTTACAGATGCGCACCATTTTAGATCAATGAAAGAGACATAACAGATCCTACTTGATAACACTTTTTCCATAAATGGACAATTAAACAAAATTGCGCGCAGAATGAATTATTAGAAGAAACTGTATCACTAATGTGCCAAATATATGTAATAGACAAATGTTGGGGAATGGTGTAACAATAAATACAAGAGATGATAACGGATGCTGTTTTGATTTTCTCTTCCATAGGACAAAGCATCGTGTGATATGTTAACATTAAATTCCAAAAATGGTGTTAGGTTAAGAGCACGCAGTACTAATGGTATAGAAAAAAATGGGAACCAGTGTCTGAAAATGGGTTTAATTAAGATTATATATGGGTTTGGCTGTCCAAAAATGGTTGATATAAAAATATGTATTTTAGTAAAAAGAATCTCTTGAGAGCTTTCATTGTTGTTAATGAAGACGGTAATTGATTTATTGATGAAGTTTCAGTCCTTAAAAAGTATCTATTTGGAACACTCACTATTGAAATTAGCACCTAACTTTTTCCTACGAATTTGAAAGCACATGTTTCAAATACATGTAGGCTAGTCAATTCCGCGACTCATCTCCTTTTTTCACAGAAGCTGTCATACAAGATGCATCTTTACCAATAAATATAGATTTTATCATGAGCACTCGAAAATTTAAAGTTACTGAATTTTTGATATACAATATAACTGATTTTTTGATATAATAGATTTTTTAAAGGTTTAGTATAGGAACAGAATTAATGCCTTGAGACCTATAATTCCAAATAAATTCGAGAAAACAAATGATCGTTGAGAGTGGTGCAAGCAAAGTGCAAGAAAGAAATGCTGCAGAGGTAAAATTAAATAAGGTTGGAGGAAAACTTACAATGTGGAGGTAAGGAAATTTTTTGAAAAGGGCTTTTAGAGTGTTCACTCCACATGTTTAATTCCTACGAGACATTCCACAATGTCAGTCATCTAAAATACCAAACATAGATAAAATCCATTCAAGTCCCAATATAAGTCTGCAGAGATTATATCTTTTAATGTGCAAGTTTAACTGGTGGGACTTAAACATGTTCCATTAAAATTACCGAGGAATCGACTTTGTCTAGTAAATCTGAGGATTGCATTGATAACAATTTGCAGAATAACGGTTGACACAGCATAGAGAAGAGTAAGCTGCTTTGATTGTCGCTGAGGGTCGCCATCAATTTTTAGGGTTTGATAATTTTTTATCAATGATTCTCTGCAAACATCCGAAATGTACTGTCATTTGGCAGGACTAAATTTCATTTTTGGTTCGTACAAATTTAAAGTACAAACTATTTAAAAGACCCCGACCAATCAGAGTACTGGAGATCATAATGTAAAAATAAAAAATTAAATTATTTTTCAGTGTTTTTCGTTAATTGTTTGTTGTGAAATAAAACATTATTATGTATGTGTTATGTATTCGTGATGAGTTTAGTGATACATTGATTATCTTTCAGGGGAATATTCACGTACAACCTAACGAATGGGACTGACCTGACAAACAGGACAATCTACAACACACTTCTGGCTGATCAGGTTAAGATTCAACTGAATGGCCGCTGCAGCAACAAGACGTTCTACGCTGTTAGTGAA
>JAEAOA010000900.1:502500-565000 GCA_016746295.1 Potamilus streckersoni | reverse complement strand
GTATGTATGTATGTATGTATGTATGTATGTATGTATGTATGTATGTATGTATGTATGTATGTATGTATGGACGAATTGGAAATAAAGAGATAAAAATGGATTAAAATTTCGATGGAGATTGTTTATATAAGCATTGGTTTGAAAATAAAATAAAGTTTACGAAATATAAAAGCAATGTCTATTAATTTTGTCACCTTTTCTTTCCTTGGCACAACTGTAATTTTTCAAATACGTTTTTATTTTATTTCAACAAAAGGTCAATTAGTTTAAGCCGTTCCTGAAATATATCGGACTTAATAAGCTTAACTAAACATGAAAACACAGATACACCTTTACTAACTTTGAAAGAGAGAACAACAGTGTGTCAGCGTAATGAGTCGAGTTTTCCATCATCTGCTATTACAAAAGGTTGAGAACGGCTCTCGATTTTTACGTTAAAGTTTGAAGGTCAAAGTCACTGTAATTTAAAGAATAATAATGGTGTCCGCACAATACATTGAGGTTTTCCTAATCTATGATTACTACAATTTTTAATCGCATGCACTTTGATGCTTGAAAGTATCTTCTTTATTTCGGAGTTATGGGTAATAGCAAGGTCAGTGCGGTTCAATGAAGAAACTGTATTTCTGCACACTAACATTAGCTATTCTTCACGAACACGGGCCAAACTTTGTGGATAGTTACACTTGTGTATAAAAGCCGAGATCAGTGTGATTGAATGAGTGAAAAGGTAGGCTTTGCAGATTCTTTTTAGTTATCTACGTCGAAGTCTATTAAAGACAAGCCGGAAGCGTACTGTCGCGGCAGTCTTGGTTGAAAATATTAATGTTATTTGATCTACTTACAGGTCGAACATGCGATAAATGCAAGGACCAATACTGGAACTTTGATAAACTCAATGCAAATATCTGTAAGCTCTGTGACTGTAATATCGTGATCGGATCAATTAATAATATATGTGACAAAATATCTGGCCAATGCCCATGCCATTATGATATGGTAACAAACAGACAATGTGTAAGTAGTAAATGAATGTTTCTTCTATTCTAAAAGCATTCCTGTTTGTGGTACGATTTTTCTATTCTTTCACAGCAATGGTTGGGCATGTGCTCTTAGAGTTTATATAATGAACTTACGGTTTATTTTATAAAAGTACATAAATAACGTTTTATTCCAAAATTGTTCAATCAAGGGTATTACTGTTTAACTTCCATTAAATTTTATAAAGAATAAACATTGGATGTTGAATGTAGATATAGTCATGGTTTTTGCACTTTACTTATGGATTTATTTGATAATGATAAGAAATTTACAAAGATCCCTGATTAATCACGAGTCTAAATATATACAATGCTGTAAAGAAGGAAAGACTTGCTAAATATTCTACAAATTTAAACCATGAACGTTTTGTCACCGACTACGCATACAGAAACATACATCTTCTACTGATCTAACACGATAAAAGTTACAAGCTCTGTTTATCTTGATATTTTCTACCATTCAAAAGTAAAATCAAATTGTAATTGAAAAATGACTTTAAAATTTGGAACATGCTCTTCTGAGAGAGAGAGAGAGAGAGAGAGAGAGAGAGAGAGAGAGAGAGAGAGAGAGAGAGAGAGAGAGAGAGAGAGAGAGAGAGAGAGAGAGAGAGAGAGAGAGACTGTAGCATGGCATGTCTAGAACATAAGAGAGGGGTAAGATTTTGTTCGAGCATAAGGGGGCGGAAGATTTGTGGGTTCGACTGATTCTATCGACAGAGACTGAAAACAAAAGAAATATCTGTACACATTTATTTTCTCAGAGTTGGGAATAATTAGAAATAATATCCTTTATGAATTACAGAAAGCAGTGCTGAAAAAGCATAAAAAATGTAAGGACTTTCTAGACATACAAAATTGGATTTATAAATTTATATTTCATTACTTTGTAAACATTTAATAATGTTAGCGATTTTTATATAATGTGTTGCATTCTGTATTGAAATAATCTGAGAAATAATTCCAAATGTTGTTGTCTGCTGATAAAAAGAGAAGTTTATCAGCCAAATTACAAGCTCAATAAAATATTAATATTTTCAGTAAAACCTAATTTCTGAACGTTGTTTAACAAAGACAAGGCTATCACGTGTTTGAATATTGCCGATATTGGACGACTAGAATATAGCCAGTACAATGTTACAGAATGACACAAATATAGCAATTACCATGAAATATCATGTTCGATTATGAGCCGGGAGAGGGACGTCGCGGGTTCGAGTCACACCAAAGACTTAAAAATGATGCTAGGAGCTGCCTCGCTTAGCGCTCACCATTAAGAGGTCAGTGGTAGCAATGGTCGGTCTGGTGTCAGGATAATGTCTTGGTGGGACATGCTTTTATAGTCCTTGAGATCACTCAAACCTGCCACAATGCAGATATCGTAGCAATATGACTGAAGAATTGTTAAGACTACGTTAAAATCCAATCCAATCCAATCCACTCTCTCTCTCTCTCTCTCTCTCTCTCTCTCTCTCTCTCTCTCTCTCTCTCTCTCTCTCTCTCTCTCTCTCTCTTTCTCTCACACACACACACACACACAAACACAGAGCGTTATAAACGTATGCAAATATATAGGTGCAATCATAGCCTTTCTATACAGGTATTATGATTTGATAATCATATCGCACATAGGCAACGCTCATTTCAATGTAATGATCCTCTCTCACTGTATGTGTCACTGTGTATGTATGTATGTATGTATGTATGTATGTATGTATGTATGTATGTATGTATGTATGTATGTATGTATGTATGTATGTATGTATGTATGTATGTATGTATGTATGTATGTATGTATGTATGTATGTGGGGTGGGGGTGCGTGCGTAGGTACGTGCGTGCGTGCGTATGTGTGTGTGTTTGTGTGTGTGTGTGTGGATGGATGCATGGATGTGCAGTAACAGTTGTTCTCGTGAGTCACGTGCCAGGGGCGCCAAAATGAGAAAAATACAACCATCCGTTATCTCAGATGCACTCAATGTAGCGAAAAGTTTATGTTTTGTCTTCGGGCGCTAAGTACCCTCGCGATATATATATATATATATATATATATATATATATATATATATATATATATATATATATATATATATATATATATATATATATATAAGGACCCGGAATTAGCAGCCACCAGTATGACACCAACATTTGGTCCAATAGCTGGAGGAACATACGTTACTTTATCTGGACGACAGCTTAGTAACCAAGACGAAAATGTCGCGGTAATTTTGGGACGTGTTCCAGCAAACATCATCACAAGGTAGAAATAATTTTTGTGTTCGTTTTATGTTATTTTGTCTTGTAGAACATAATGTTTTTATGTGATACATATTACTGGTCTGAAAAAAGAAGAAAGTTTTGTTGCAGGGGATGCCAAATAATTGCGGCCTGCCTCTATATCTTGGTGGGAAACGCTGTCATTATTGACATTTAATACTTTATATTTTAACACGAATTATGGTATTATATAAACAGGATAGATGATAAACTTTTCATACATACATAATGTTATTTGATATAACCTCAAGACAAATTAAAATTGTTCAAAAGCTACACAAATTTGCTATGATTACTCCAACCATCACCTTGTTTTTTTTTTCCTGAATGCCAATGTGACGAAAGAGTTTGGATGCATAAACTATCACATTAAAAGAAACTATTGTTTCAAGTTATCAAGCCATCGTTTGAGCATTATATGAATGACTTTTAATATACAGCTGACTTCACAGATTAATGTTATTAAATACTAGGCTTGCAAAGAAATATCTAAAACATTAAGGCCACTTTTACAGCTGTTTGCTTTATGTTTGAATGTGCAACATTTTCTTCTTTTAGAACCTCAACTACAATAGTATTCGAGACCATGAACTCAAGTATTGGGCTAGCAGATGTAACGATTATATGGGTCAAGGGGAAACCACCCTACAATGATTTCATCTTTCCAGGTTCACTGAAATTCGAATACCGTGTCAATGCAGTTATACAAGAGCCGTCGTCAAACCTAAAATCATTTTCCAGGCAAGTTAAAATAGTCTTCACAGGTTGAAGATTTTTTATACTTTTTTTGTCTTTCTGCAAGTTTGTTCATCTATCTTTCCAAATTTGTTCTTGCAAACAAAATGTTCTTCAACTACTTCCTTGAATTGCCATGTTTGTTTTAAACATTGGTATTCTATGACAACTTCGTCAACAAATAATCGACTTTGTTGAGCTACTTTGGAAATTGTTGGAAATAATTTGCAATGCCAACGTCGTATTATTTTAATGTTCACTTGCTTTCTTGTCTTGATAAACATTTAAATTAAAATGTTACCATTTGCAATTTCCATTGCTACCACAGCTATATATAGTTACGTTTCTAGGCTCGTGCAAAAAAAGAATAATTTAACAATTAATTTATTTTCCTAAAGAAACTAGGTCAAAATATGAAAACAGGACTTACAGTTTGTGCATCTAATCCAAAATTAATCATAGAATTTAAAAATACAAGTCCTGACAATAAAAGTCCCTAAGTGAATCTCATTTCTGATCACCATGAAGTTCCAAGATGGAAAATGATGACTTCCTTTATAACCTCTTTTGTGTTGCTGTGTCAACAGTTCCTTCTTGAATACAACAAATAAAGGGACTTTAGAATTCCGAATAATTTTCAATAGATGTCTTTGTCGAAGAATTCTAAGGAGTACAGGTGTTTTTACAGGGAAAATGAATTAATAATTCCGAAAAATAGTAAAATTCAAATACAATTCCAAACATACCTTTCAGCTCCAAAGGTATTAATTGCGACTGACCAAAACACCCTATAAAATGTCATGCCAATCCAAATTACAACACAGAACGGACCATGTGATAGGGTCATTGTGATCACTTAGTCGGAGGTGCGCAGTAACCCCACACTTGCACCATCTCGTACGCTATGGACGAATTGGACGGTACTGAATATTACTTAAAAATTCAATAACTACAAAAATTTAAAAAAAATTGTTTAGCACACATCCGAAAAGAGCCCCAAAATCTAGGTCATCAACTGATACAATGCAAACAAGCTACTACATGTGTATCAGGCTAGAAAGTACTGAACTGAACCTACCGGGAAAATGTCAAATCCTGTGAATAATGTTATTTTTATAGTAACATGATGAAATAAAAATAAAATAACGGAGAATTTAAAACAAGCACATAAGTAATTAAATTACATATAAGTAACAATCTCTCTCTCTCTCTCACACACACACACACACACACACACACCATTAGAGTATGTACTTGTCAAGGAAAGACACGTTTTAAAATCTATCTTCTAGCATTTAAACTTTGTGAAGTAAAAACCTTCCTCCATTTGTCATTGCTGTGTAATTATGCCAGCAAGAAAACATTTGAGTCCATATGATATGAATGTTGTTTATTTTCTGGATCTAAGTCTTGGTGTTCAGTCGTTGTGAAACCGGTTGAATTGGCCAGAATACGACTGGAAAGGGTGATTGCTATGCAAAAATTCAAAGCCAAGTAATTTGTTTGGACCTAATATTTCCAGAAGCAGAGCAAATATACTGTCATTGTATTTATTTAATATCGAGAACATAACCAAATGAAGTAGCATGTCTTGATTTAACGATCGTTTAGTCAGCGGTTAACGGTACGCCAATGCATGATCGTGCAAAGAGGACAATGAGCTGGATAATGATTTCCAAACATTTTCTTCGGCTACATTCACCAATTTATATTAAAGACTTATGCCCCTTTCTAAAACGAGTCTTAAAGTTACAAGAAAAATGTTTGGGAGCAAGCACCCATTTCACTATTTCTCTCATCTATTTGTAAATTTAGTTCATCAAAAAAAATGAATACTGTAAAATGTAGTTGTCATAGAAAATGGAATAAAAATAAATTTTAAACACAAAATGCAAAGCAAAAATAAATCAAAAATATGTTGACCAAACTCATCGAAATATTAAAAACATACTGATATTCGTAAGAAATATATGCATCGTCTAAATAAATAACTACTCGAGAAAATGGAGGACGAAACAACAAAGAGACTAGCGAGCGGTGTAGTAGAAGCATATATGTCTTGTTGTAAATGATTAAATCGAAACCCTTAAAAGCTGAAAATCTGACGAAAAAATAATGAACATATCTGCCCGTATAGGTACGGAAACGCATACTAACTACACATATATTGGACTAAGATTGCTTCTTATAATTTCAGCATGCAAATTACAGATTCTTGAAACCCTTAATCTTGGTATGTGAATTGTTACTATTTCGTCGATGAATGCTTGCTATAGTTATTGTTGGTTTAACGTAGTTTGAACATTATTTATTATTTGATATCTTTTTCAAAATCCCCCCATCAATGATATGTACGTTTATTTACGATTAATCTTATATTCTGTGATATAAGCTATAGCAAATCGATAAATATATATTACATTATATTTAACAACATGTACTCAACCAAGATTTAATTTTTTTAAATGCACCCATCTGGTATAACATAAATATAGAACAACAACAGCAAGAAACAGAAAATTAAATACATATACGATACGTGATATTAAGTTGTGTCAGACAGTAAAATTAACTCAATTGAAAAGGTTTATTTTTTATTGCTTAAGTTGTACAATAGACAAACCGCTTGATTTAGATTTCAATTACTCGAATAGTACACGTTAGGGTCCCATAGTAGGTATACAAACATTAAACTCATATAATCTCTCTCTCTCTCTCTCTCTCTCTCTCTCTCTCTCTCTCTCTCTCTCTCTCTCTCTCTCTCTCTCTCTCTCTCTCTCTCTCTCTCTCTCTCTCTCTCTCTCTCTCTTTGCGTTGGTTCGGATATCAGTATAATTTCAAATTAGCGCCAGGCGACAGGAGTGAAAACTTATTAAGGTTACAAGTTATGCAAGTTGCTCGTGCATCTTAATACCTTTCAGGATAAAATCACACCACTGCAGGTTGGTTAAGTATGAAGTTCTTAGCTTTCAGGTCTTGCCTTTTGGATTTAGTAGGGTTTAATGTTACATGTGATCGAATAAATCGAAGTGACATAACAGTCTACTTTGATGTAAGAAAAATGAATCAAACTCCGAAAACGGACAAGTGTACCGAAAGATGCAGAGCTGTTCTTTTTAGGAAATAAACAGACAAGTCACAGCAATGTGCTGTTGTAAACGTTTAAATCAAAGTCCAAGGTTCTATAAATTGGGAGAATTATAAATTTATTTGCATTAAATCAAATGAATGCATGAACTGACATTAGACATATCACAGTTCACACAGCAGCGACAATAATAAATCAAGTTGTTCTGTTATAAACACAAAATGAAATCTGCCTACACAAATATCATTCAATATCCAACCTATAGAATTAAATATGCTGAATTTAACGAATGGGTAAACGATTACATAATTCAGGCGAGTTAACTTTTTCCGTATGAAATGGCTTACCTCACGCATCCAGACAATTAATTTAATTTCGGCACGATTCACAGTGAGTTATACAACAGAGGGGATAACATATAAGTCCGTTTCTTTCTTTGGCACACCTTTTCTCATACTGGCTGGGCAAGTCAAGTCTAAAAGTGGGTTTGACATGAATTGCGCATTTAGATAAATATTAAAAGGTGGAAGGTAGAAACAATATCGTTCGATGAAAGGAAAGCATTTTATATTTTAGGAGTTATCCAGAAAAAAAAACACGGAATCCTTCTCTCTTTACTCCAATAAGGATGCATATGTAAGAGAGGAGTTTAAAAGAATTTGAAAGCTAGAATTGACATAATACACTGAAAAGGAAAGTAGAAAGTAAGTTGATGATTGCCAAAGTTAATTCATTGCAACAATGATAATACTAAGGTACTATTATAAGTAATGTATTACTGAGAGTATAGTATACGGTACAATTAGAAGTAGCTCTAAATACTGAGTCTTGTGCTTTAAGTACGAATCTTAACAATTGTGGGTGACCAAGAAGATATGTCATTTTTAAATGACTACCAATTTTCCTTTCTTTCAATAATTTATTTGATCAGCTTCAATATTTTTTTTTCTTCTAAGGCTTATGTGCCTAATATGCTTGATTTTGTTGTTCATCTGATGAGATGATTAATATAGTATTTATTTAAACCTCTAGTATTATCGTTAAATGTCACATCTCACACAATAGTACTGAATGAATAATATTTGTATTATTTTATCTAACTGTAGTGGTGGGTGTAACATCGAACTTAAAGGACGAGCTCTCGACAGCGTGTATAGCCCCAAGATTATTTTGTATGGAATTGATGGAGCGACAGATATTAACGGGGTTGGTAACTTGCTTCTTTGCTGTACCGTTGGTTGCAACTTATCTGATATAGGCATAGTCGTTTTTGTAACAAATGAAATATTTGGAAATGACATAGCGTAGTTATCTTCGTCTAATGCTATTTACGTGACATTTTAACAATAGTTAACAGAAACAAGTGAGATGTTTTCTGACACCTCCACCAAAATCCGCCGAAAGAAATAGTGTACATTAACGTTGACTACTTTGCTTAAAATTATGGTTTGCTCCTGTACATTCTCTCTAATAAGCTCGTACAATAATGTATTGTTGACGCCATGTACTACACCTACTAACTTTCTAAAAGTCATCTATTTCCTTGTTTTCCTTGATAAGATTCTTGGTATTGGTACAAAATCTGTTTCTTCTCAACCGTTTTAAGTTAGGACCTGATATCTGTTTTAAAATTACATTTTTAAGACCTCTACTTAGTGGTAACCGTGTCTGACAGTATTGTTGAAATATTAATGCTGGTTTAGCGTGATCAGTATAAAATAAATTGGAGAATTTAAAATATTTTGGGGTTTTTTTGTATTACATTTAATTATTAACGTGACTGTGTATTTGATTACTTGTCTTCAGACGCAAAGTAGTTTCTTTTGTAAATAACAATCCTATAACTTTAACATTATCATTGTTTAAAAAAAACACATTGTCGGTTATTATATAACAGTAAAATATTCGTTCCCATAGACTTAGGATTTTTCAGTACACTTAGATTCACGGAGTCTGTGCAACGATTTCAGACATGCAGTCATACCAGTGGAGGTTCATCAATTCTTTGTAAGCCACCTAACGTGTCTACCTGGGTCACAAACGGTACTTACAGTTATGGCGTCGTCCTTGATGGAATTACAGACTACCTAAAAATTACTACCTCAGTGATAGAGATTCAACCGGATCCAACATTTTATACGAGTGGGGAAATCGTTTACAGGAATGTATATGACAAATTTATAATTGTTCGTGTAAGTTTTAAATTTTGTAATCTGTACTGGTCTCACTTGGAAAATTATTGAGGTATACAACTAAATTCAGAATTGATGACGTAAGAATTTGCAAACAAAGCTATAATGCATTTATTTCTTATCAGTATTTAAAACAAGTATAATAAGTATTGTCTAGTAAAACGAAATGCAACATCAATTTTAATTCGCACGATTGTCTACTGAAAGTAATAATTAGCATTACATACTGTAGGAAGAATTAATGTCTGAATTTATAGTAATTTTATTACGTAGTTTAAAATTAATTTTCAATTTTCATTTTTACAAGACATATCAAAAGTTATATCGGTTCAAAACTATTAAATATCGTCCATCATATTAATAAAATGATACAACTGATGCTTTTATAAATTACGATGTTAATCCAATTTTTGAAATCACGCACACAGACATAATATTGTTGTGTTTATTGGACTGAGTCACATACGGACTGTTCTTCGAATCATACAATCTGTTATAGTAATGTTAGATAAAGACTATTTTCTCTTGTATATTTTATTTCAGCAACACTCTTAAGAATATCAGTGTAATGTTTCAGGGTGAAGGATTCAGAAGGGCTTGTGATAAAAGAGACTTTCGTCTACACTTAAGTAAACGGGGAGATTGTGAGATCAAAGACTTCACCGATACCGAAATAACATGTGACCCTAAAGAAACCTTCCCGGGGACAGGGGAGAAAGAGGCATTAAAGGTAACTTTGAAAATTATAATACTGAAGATATGTTTCATGAGTACTTGTATGGTTTAAATATTTTTAAGTAAATATTTCTTATGATTGTGAGCTTCAGAAAGCATCATATTTTTCATTTTAAACACTTTATAAAATTCATGTAAAATGTGGCATAAATGAGAGCTCCAGAAAGTCACGGTAGTATTACATTAAGATACTATGACAAAAAATTCGATTTTCGGACATAAGTGAGATTTATATATTGCAACTTATGGCCATCTTGTTTATGATTGTATGGCTTAACCGCACGTCCCAGTGATAGATTCATGGACTTTATATAAACTATCTTAAACAATGCTGAAAATAGCACATTCGGTTTTTTTTCTTCAAATTAAAGACTATCCCAGGGTCATGTTTATCTGTTAAAACAGACATTATGATTTTTCAATGATCATACTGGCCTAATATCCCGGATAAGTTTGTTACTTTAGTTTTCTTTAAGTATTGCAACAATTATATTGTAAATATTAGTTCTTTCAGCAAAAGTAAGTTTGGTTATTCTGGATCTCGTTTTTTGTTCAATAAAACCCGCGTAAGTTGTATCTTTTTTAACTTTTGGGATTTTTTAAAAAGTTCTATTAAGTTCTTTTTTAAAGATCGATTATTGAACCTTCAGATATACATTGGAGTTTTGGAAAAAGACGTTGGAGTAGTGGAGTTCCGTACATTCTGGAAACTGCAAGAATTCATTTACATATCTTTGGGACTCTTAGGATTTATGCTTATTGTTGTCATCACAATTATTGTTTGCTGCATACGCTGTCGTCGCTACAAAAACGAGAACGAGCCAACTGGTGAACATAGACTGGAGATAGTGAAAAATATTTTTAAGAGGGAGAGAAAGAAGGCAAAGGAGTACTCAAAGGGTAAATGTTTGCTATATTTCATACATTGTTATAGATTTTAATTTGTTTTGAGATAAATATATTGAACATTGAAGGAGGATATCTGAAAGTAATATGCGTCTTAATATATTATGACTATATATAACGTAAAAGTTCAATAGTCGTTTCAAAGTCGTCATTTTAAATAGTCTTTGTAAATTTACTAAACTAATGTTTATTCTAAAGACATTGAAAATGTTTTAATTATATACGTAGACTTTTTAAAAGTGTTTTACAATCAAAGAATTTTGAGACAATTGCGACTCAAGTTGTAAATAACTTCCCATGACATAATTAACATTTTGACATTGTCAGGTAAAGAAATAGCCCATTAAAACGGTTTTTAACAGGTTAAAGTGTTGGGTCTTTGACAATTGTAACTTAATTTAATTTTAATTTATTTTGCTTTTATTTCTCGTTACCATAGCAGTTTTATCATATCTTTTACATTTCTGATTGAAACTAAATTTAGTTTGGCTCGTGATATTAATTTTTCTTATCATAATGATAGTAAAACCGCCTGTAATTTTACGTTGATTTATTTTGATTCCTTTTGTAACAGATACAAACGAGAAGGAAGAAAGCATAGTGGAACAAAACGAAACTGAACATTATTGCCAACTCAGGTCTAATAATAGATATGTGATATTGAATGCGAAATCAAATTAGCAATGTTCTGAGTATGACAAACCGAATTACTGACAGAAAAAGAAGGGAGAAAGAAATTCAATAAATCTTTGGATATGCATGACAATAATAGATTAAACATAAGCATGCCTGTTTATAACTTAAATGAGAATCAGAACGATTTAAAAAGAAATTCCATAAATTAAATCAAATTAGCAATGTTATGAGTATGACAAACCGAATTACTGACAGAAGAAGAAGGGAGAAAGAAATTCAATTAATCTTTGGATATACATGACAATAACAGATTAAACATAAGCATGCCTGTTTATAACTTAAATGAGAATCAGAACGATTTAAAAAGAAATTCCATAAATTTACTGAATATAATCAGTACACTACTATTTTTGTTATATACCAACTCATTAAATTTAAATCTTAATATATTTATTGTTTTATAATTTTACTAATATATTGATTTCTCAATTCAACACAATATTAACATTTTAAAGATAGTTTCAATTCGACAGCTATGATTCTTTGAAGGTAACCTTATTCAGAATTATTATTATCTGTTACAAACGTGTTTATAAAGGCTACATATTAAAAGCCTGTAAATATCTCATAATGGATAATTTTATCGGAATCAAATAGTACTGGAATACCAAGTTTGTGTATACTGATATTTCAGTTTCATCGAGAGGGAACACCCATATGTTGGCGAGGCGAGTCCAGTAATTCCTCAGAGCGTGAAGGATCTAAACAAATCATATTCTGAGCTATTTATGGATAGACTTCCACAGAATGTGGCAGAACTTCTCTCAACATCTGTAATAGATGAATCGCACATAGAACCAGGAAACATATATACAATAGAAGGTAAAACTCACTTCCACTTGGAATAATGGATTTAGAAATCGTCTTTGATAAAGCAAAGAATACAAATTTTGAAGACCTGTAAATACAGCAAAATTAAATCTCCTGCAACACTTTTGTAAGGCTTCATGAATATGTATATAGAACACAGAGCATGTCCTTGGCGACCACAATTCTTCAAGGTTACAACTTTGTATTTTCAACACGTATAAAAGTGCGTAGACATGGTACAGCATCACTGCATCTTAACCATCCCGTATTCTTCTGTCCTATGCAACGGTTTGGAATATATTTATGCAGGACAGGAATAAGCAGTCTAAGCACGTGCTTAGGGCACAAATCCAATAGGTGTACCAGAGTAAAGCTCATATTATCTGTAGGTGATACAATTTAATTAATTATATATGACCATTTTTATCTGCATGTACGATTATTTTTTTATGCTCTTAATATTTTTTTTATTTTACATTTTGAAGTAGGGGCACAATCATATTTTCAGTACTTAAGACCTCGGAAAGTCTTAATCCGGCACTGTATTTATGGCTTATATACCCTGGGATAAAGCTACTGGTGTACTTACATGTACACGAGCTGTAATCTCTTGGTTAAGTTTTTATATTTTCCTTAGGGTTTTCTCACTCTTCACATTTACTTCAGTTAATGGAATTATGAAACATGCATGAAACATGTGACATGCATTTTAACGTGTACCAATCCATCATCACAAACGTTAATAATGATGTTTAAATGTTGTGCTTGAAATCATTTATCGAGCTCTGTCAGTGCTTGAATAATCAAAAAAAAATACATCTCTATTAATGCTACAGGCTTATAATTAAAGAAGATCCATATGACCTACGTGGCACATTTTACAAGCGTAGCCTAATATTTCACATTTAATCCTTGACCTTATACTTATTTGCCCTCTGTAGATATTAATTTATACTTAGAAGAATGAAATATGTTGAGAAAATTAACTTGACAATTGCTACACTCTCAGCACCAAAGTAGGTCACAGTGACATGTATTGCACTCTGTACAATCTTCGGTTAAATTATTCTCAACTGTAAAAGCTTGATTCATTAAACTGGTTGATTGACTATTTTTACTACACCTGTATAAAAAGGTCACTGTCATGTAAATTTATTTGCTTAGGTTAAACGTTTGGTTTTAACTGAGAAATTAACGAACACAAAAAGTACCCCAAGTCGGTGAGGCGTACAGGCCTAGGCCTAATGACTTACATCTTTAACGAAGGAGAAGATGGTATGATTCATCCACTCACCAAGTTTCATGGTTGCAGATATAATGGTATGAACATAGCACACAACATATCTAGATGATCACGGTCAGATTTCCATGTTAAAATCATCAAACTGAGGGTATGAATTTCTTTTCGTAGTCATTAATTAAAAGACGTATGTCGTGACCTATTTTTCAAATTTCATTGACTTTGGTTACATTTTACTTCTAACATTTTTTAACTCATGACCACATGAGTTTTAACACACTATATAAATACTACCCTACCTAGAATCACGAAATGTAGTGTGGAATACATCTTAATATATTTTATAGTCTTATTGTAACATATCTCTGCGGTCCATTTGTATTTACGTCATAGTCACATACATTTTGATCCATGCTACATAAAGCCCCTTGTGACCAATGCTGCTAGAATATTTGACAAAAATATACGTATTCAATTGTAAACTTCCTTTATTAATGACTATATTTTTCCATTCTCAAAGGTAACCCCAAGTAAATTAACGGTGGCACGCACATGTGAATATGGGTAGGAATTAAATACGTGGACTGAATACGTGGACACTTAAGCAGCTACGGCTAATCAGGGCAATTGCTGACACATTAAATATGATTGTAATAGTGACCATACTGGCTATTGCTCAGGTCATGCAACCTTCACCAAGTAACATTTGTTAGCTAGGGATACTCGCTTCCAAGAAGATTTTAATAGCCATGATTTAAAGACAAAAAAACATTCAATCAACCAGTAATGTCATCTAAACATTGCTATCAAATAAAAGAATGTTTATTTGCAGCCTTTTCAATTGTCTTTTATGCCTTTAGCGGATATAAATATTTCGTTGTCATGTGTAGTTAAGTATGAATTTATTGCATGCGTGAAATGTTCATACCATTTCAGGAACGTTTACCCGCGTTGTCAAAGGGAAATATGTTAGCCGTTCATCAACTCCGTATGCTGGTGATTGTAACACAATCAAGACTCTAGTGCAAAATTACCCAGGTAAGATGTACTTACCATTTCCTAGCGGTGCTTTCTTTTCATCCTTAGTTTAACTTTAGGTTACCTATCAAATCTATCAGAAATTATATTTTCAATATTTTTCGTATTTCAGGTCCTGCGTATTTGCAGTATATGGCTAAACGAGATGTTGAGTATAGTGTTTATTGTCTTGATGCTCGATATATATCATAAATATTCTTAAATTACGTCAGCGTTCATTATTAAACAATAATTGGGCAAAGGTTTGTAATGGGAATTAATTGTTATTTTCTCCTTGTAATATGCTTGACTTCTTGTTTCCCTTTCTCCAGCAGAAATCTGCAACATTTTAATGGCAGCAAATAGACTAAATGTAGCTTGGAAAAAGTATCGGTTGTATTTTCTATAATCAAATTTAGAAACTTGTGAAACAAAATGGAGGTTTCAAATTGTATTCAGTGGCGAAATTTCTATAGAGACATTGCCATTTTGCCATTGTAACAATTTATTTTACGACCATTTATAATTTTGAGTATGAAACTACATTCATATTTTATCGCTCCATTTTTTATCTAAATTTTTCCATCATGTAAAATATTAAGTTTTTAAACATTGTTTTCAATATCAGTCTGCTTTCTCGTTGCTTTGTGCTACTCATTTTGAGTGAGTTTTTTCTATGTCATTCACTTTTTAAAAGTTATATATAGGTCACGTAAAATTGCATGAAAACATTTGACATCGATTGTAATTCAAAGAATTTCAAAATCGGAAGATATTTGGCAACGTCTTTGTAAGTTTTTGAACACACATGTAAAATATTTGAAGAAAATGTTTTGAATGGTACCTCCATTTTCAGCAGGTGAACATTGACATGGTTGTATCATTTAGTATGCTCGTATAAGTAACATTTAGGAATGACTAAATCTCATCAAAAATATTATTTTTTGTTTTATAAAATCAGTATGGTATGTAACCTACCCCTAAATGTTAGTTAGATTCATCCACGTGCCCATGTCCGTCACCTAGATACCTGGAAATATATAATCCGTCTTATTAGAAATTTGATTCTGAACAGTTTTACCCTTTTGAGTCTCGCATGTGACTGAAAAGTTTGTTGTAAAACAAAAACCTGTTGAGAAGAAGAGTTATTTAAAAATTAAAGCTTATGAGTCAAATAATAATTATCTGTATTAATAGCTGCCGTCTCTGAAATTTCAACCTATTTCTCATCAAAGTAACTTCTGACGTCGCTATAATTCTTGAAGTCTTCTTTCATTCCGAGTTGTCCAAGGTTATCATAATTTTGTCAACCATCCTGGCTGTATATCATCTATTAAAGAATCATTCATTTTCCCATGCAGATTCAAGATGAGTTTGAGTGGTTTCTTTTATACAGTTCCCAAACCTTTTTGAACGGCCTCAAGCACCATCTCATAAGCCTTCAGGACACATTAACCACATCATAATCAACACATTGATCTGATGACTTCACTAGCTTTACCAGTAAATTCACTTTACAATAACTCAGCCCAATACTCTGTCGACATTTTCAAAGTTTCATAAATCTTTTAAAACTTAAAAAATATGTATCTACCTCTATTTCTTTAAAAAGGGATAACAACCTAATATGCTTGGCAAAATCAAAACCTATCCATACGTAACATGATAAGAGTGTGCCTTATATTTTGTTTTTGATTATATTAATTTAAACTGCATTTGCACTCCGCTACCTATCTTTGTCTTCCTTTCCCATTTGCATTATTATTTCTGCATTTGTAATTCCTTCTCTCCCATTCTGTCTTCCATTTCTCTATCTTCCTTTCTCTCTAGAACTTGTATTTCTCTATCCAGCATTTGTATTTCTTCCTACTATAGTTGTAGCTTTTTCACTCAATTTCCGTCGGGTTTCTTTACTTCAATTCTTTGAATTCACTCTCCAATTCCAAATTCAGACTTTTTTATCAAACCTAAAACACTTTTATCAGGAATATCCTTTTCCACCAAATGATGTATCAAAATAATCTTGATCTCTTGCTCTGTTAGCGAAGCCATCTCTTGAGAAAAATCATACTGTTTGGTAAGCTCAAGTAATTCGTCTTTGTTAAGAACTCTCACCTCTTCTGGGTATGGCATACAGTACATTTCGCTACTTTAGATGTCATACTGAGTGCTTCTTGGTCTTACTACATGTGTGAATGCGTGTGATTATGATTTTTAACATAGTCACAGTACGGAAATCGTCGAGCATGTTCCAGGTAAGCCGAGTATTTCTGCTTCCACTCGTGAAGTGACTCACTGCAACTGAAATACTTAACTTTATCAACTTCGCCGAAGTAGGCATATACAGCTCTTTTTCTATTTCTTTGAGTGTTGGTCCTCATATATATTTGGGCCACTTTCCTTTGATCGTCTGGAGTCGACTTTCAAAGTCCCATTATCTAGAGAGATGGACATGAAACGAATATTCTTCTTTCACAGCTTCATTTCGATGAGGTTACGGTGAAACCTGTAGTAGATTGCTCAGCATGGATTACATCCGTATGGTGGTAGCAAAATGTTTTCACTTTGAAAATCAAAATCATAAAGATTCCACGACAACTAGCGGAATCGCTTTCGCATCCATCTGGTTTGACACGCACAGTAGCTATTATAACTCGAAGCGTTGCTGACAAGTGTCCTTGTACACGTCTTCCATGGTAGGTTGTAAAAAGTGATTTTAGGTGTACCATTGAGGGTTGCAGATTGGACATCCATGAAATAAGCAACCTCTGAACTCGATCCAAACGGGGGACTTCAGACTGTCGTGATAAATGGAAAGTATCGTCTTCGCTAGCTCGGAATTGCTATTTTAGTGTGGTTAACAAAGAATTCCATAAACGGTGATGAACCCTCTGCTTTCTTCAGCGGTATGTCTGACTTGAAATCTTTAACTTCACGTGTACGTGTAGTCCGTAGTTGTAAATTTTCTTGTGAAGCGTTTATACGTCTCTCGAATAGTAGTTTTCAGAGGTTACTGGTGGTGGGCATTAGTTTGACTTTGACTCTCTGTGTCTGGATTCTGGCTCCCTCATGTCATCTTCAAAATCACTGGCATGGTTGAAAATGTCAAATGACTACATTCTAAACGTCATTGTTCCCTATAAATATTAATGTCTGCCAAGACTACAGCTGCTATGGGAGGAAATAAGTCACGTTTCTGTCTCTTACTTCCTTTTCCTTTCTTCACGAAATATTGTGATTGTTTCATTTGGTTGAAAATGTCAAATGACTACATTCTAAACGTCATTGTTCCCTATAAATATTAATGTAAGGCCAATGTCATCCCTATATAAAGGGCTAATGTCTGCCTTTAAAGTATCCATTTCACTCTCAATTCTAACAGAAAGACGAAAGAGCCAACACAGATCGAACTCCTGATCAGCGCTGTGCGAGATGTTATACGAAGGTTTCCTTCCAAGAAGCCGACAGACTACTTCCGCTCCTTTCGAAATAAAGTCAAGATGTTATTTTTAAAAGCAAAAAAAAACTAAGGAAGTAATGTCCTTTAACTGCCTATCCCTTTGCCACGACCAAGACCTACTTCTGGACCTGCTACTGTCAATGATTTGGTGAAATCACTTGTGTAGGTATCTCAGGTGTAGTGGGAATATGGACGGTGTTGGAACGTTTGGCCCAAGAATGTTTTTCTCTTGGGTCATATTAAAGATACATGACATATTTGTTTCATACTATTTAACTCTGCCATAATATCTAAGAGCACCGTCACCATTTGACTTTCATCTTCCTCCTTCTCTCCTAGATCTTGTTCCTTCTCTACTTCTTCTTCCTGTCGTTTTCTTCTTGCCTCTTATTTTAATCGCTATTGCTGTTGAAGGAGAAAGGCTTGTTCTACTTCTTTCTACTTTTACAAAAACTTCTCCAATTTTTTTCTGCCTCTGTTTAAAATCCTCGACGTTCGGTAAGGAAGGAGAAAGCGGATAAAATGCTAGTACTGGAACAAATTCTTGTGAAGAGAGAAAATCCGCTAAATTTCAATTAACATCAATCTCTTCTGGAAGCAGAACTGTGGTTGTTTTATTAGCAGCTACTATGCCATCACTCCTCGCTCCTCTCCACGGCCAATGCACCCTAATTCATTGAATTCGTAGTTTCCGTTATGTTCTAACTCTGTCGCATTGATTCACTGTTCACAGACAATAAGGCACCTATATAGGGAATGTGCTGTTACAAGCAGCTCTCTTCGGATTGGAGGACAGACTAAGCACTATGACTGAATTTTGTAACGCGTGTTAGGATTAGTGAAATAACTCAATCCATTTCGATCCTCTGTTCCACTATAAATAACCGTGGTTCACAAAATTCCATTCACCTGTTCTTGTCACAAGATGTGGACAAACGTAGAATCGTCTACCCTCCTATCGTTAATGCTTTTCAACCCGGACTGTCCCATGTATGTCAAATCATCATGGGCAATTACCAAGATCACTGAGACGGCTGTTTGGAAACGAAAAATCTATGTGGAGAGAAAAGGCTGTCTGAAGAGAGTCATAATCTACGGTCCAGAGGTCAGGCGAAATTTGAGAAAGAGAAGACGATCCGTGCAATGCCCTCTGTGTAACTTAATGGCATTAACACAAAAAATCCCTAAGGCCATTTTTATGGCCTCTAAACTGATTCAAAAAGATGCCCATTTTTCTCTTGCCTAAAAAAATGTTCAGTCGATCGATTTTTGTGTGATAGATTTATGTCCAAAATCTATGTATATCTATGACCCTCTCTCTAATCACATCTCTATGCATATGTCTCTATGCCTATGTCTCTATTTGTCCCTAGAATAGCGCGTATTCATGTCCGTCCCTTGCCGCACTGTTCAGCCTGATTGAGGTCAGTCCCTTGCAACTTTGTTACCATTGTTTCCCCAATGTCCAGTACCGTGACGTCACGCCTCTCCACTTTCCCTTGTCCCTATACAGTCCCAATCCATTATCACTCTGCATTTCCTATGTTCACTTTCCCTTGTCCCTATAATGTCACACCCCTGTTAAAATGCCGTTTGTTTCTATAGTGCCGAGACCTTAAATTTTGTCTCTATAAATCATGTCCCCCAATCGTTGCAGGAAGTATTTTAATGGTAACACCGTTTGTCTCCATAAGCCTTGTCCCTATATCATCCCAGGGTGCATTTTAATGGTAAGTCCTTTGTTCCTATAAGTCTTATCTCTATATCGTTCAATTGGTATTTCAATCGCAAGTCCCATTGTCCCTATATCGTCCCTATTCACTACTGAAATGCATAACACTATATGTTAATTGAAATTTGTATTTGTCATGAAACATTAAAAAATCTAAGACGCACAAAATGTTTACATTTGAAGTAACATGGAATATGCTTTACAGGCTGACGTGTCTGATGAACACCACAGGTATCAGTGATACTCGTTGGTTGAAACTATGCTTTTACTTATCTATTTGTAGCAGAAGGAGAGATACCAAAGTGGTTGAGCTTAGGTCTTCAAGAGTGTACCAGACTAAGGGACGTAGTACATGAGAAGGTTCTACGCTTGCGCGGAATAGCAATTGACGCGAAGAGGATTTATGTTGTATATCCTGCAATGAAAAGAAATCTAAAGGAATATATAAAGAAAACTTATGACTCGCAGGTAATGACAATTTCAAAGTCTGAAACATGCAAGAATTTATCTTCTTTTTAACTCAGTTTTAGCTTGAATGTGAAATATGCAACGTTTACTTTGAAATGCTGCGGATCATTTGCGATAGAAATATATATTATAGATCAGTTCTTCGAGCTATATTTAATAATTGATACCCAAATCCGTTTTAACAGGTATTGGGTTTGACGGATGTTTAGCAGTAATTGTTACACCTTAGATTGTCTTACCGTAGGTAATTAATATTGAAGCAGTCATACGACACTGTCTTGATGTTGGGGAAGGCATGATGGAGTTACACCGCCGAGGAATTATACATAAAGACCTTGCAGCCAGAAACTGCATGTAAGTTCTCCATATTTCTATTTTTTCCATGTATTGAAATATTCACAACTTCAGGGCTCTTACAGCTTGCAAAATATTAAATTGTTCTATGATTTTGCTAGATGTATGCAACGCTCAGATAATGTCTACTGATAGAGAATATAATTTTAAATATCCGAAACAAAATGTTAACTTCTCGTATATTCCACACAGACCCAAAACCAATCTTAAATCCATACATCCCCATGTTTATTCTTTATGTTAAGTAAAGATACATTCCCGTCAGACATTGACCTTTTTTAACACGGATTTCTCATAGGGACTCATTTTGCTCCCAATAAGTACTCGGGGACTGGTAACATGGAAACTCTCCGGTCTTATTATTTAGGTGAAGTCACGGACAATTTTCAATATTGTGATACATCATATCCGATATTATGTTGTAGCTATTTTTAAGATATATATATATATATATATATATATATATATATATATATATATATATATATATATATATATATATATATATATATATATATATATATATATAATGTATTAAAAGGGTTGATAGCGCCAAAGTTGTAAAGGTGGCAGACGCAGCTTTTGCTTCGGATTTATACCCAAATGAATATGTGAAACAAGAAAACAGAGACCTTCCAGTACGATGGATGGCAGTGGAGAGTCTACAACATATCAGCTACTATGACAAGGCAACCGATGTCGTGAGCATTGTTTTCATTTTATTTCAACAGAACACGCAGGTCCTTCCTCAGTAATTTTTTGCCAACATTTCCAACAGTAAAAGTTAGCCTACTCCAGTCTAAAACACTTACTCAGAATGCAGGTTTTCATTATCAAACTGTATTTGGGGTAAAAGTTTATGGCCGTGGAATCAGGAGGTGGAAAGACATAGACTGGCCATTCTAAAACAGCTTTTCCGCATTTGGGGGCTTTTGCAATGTGTTTTTCGGCGTTAGGGACTTTAATGAAACATTAGAAGACTTTCTACTACATTTAAGACATGATAATTATAATGTTGAAGACTATCCGGTTTCAATATGCTTTTATGACATACGCTTGACATTTATAGTGATTTGGGTACCGCAGAATGAATTTTAGATTTCTGTAAGATGGTATTTATTCGTTTTAAATTCTCACGGAACTAGCAATAAAATGCAGTCTTACTGAACCAAATATATAGTTATCATTCGATTATCTATATGATGTCACAAGAGGTTGTCAATATATGCTCAGAACTTTATCCAAGTGCAAACGTAAATATGTTTTCATACTTATATATATATATATATATATATATATATATATATATATATATATATATATATATATAGATGCAATAAACTGACCACGAACAGTACGAAACTAGTAACTAAATAGCCTAAGCGCTTTCGACTCTTAATGAGTCTTTTTCAAAGGCAAATACAAAACATATATACGATAAACAAATAAACACAAAAACGTTGTGTTTGTAAACCTCTACATGGCTGTCTTCACATGTGCTAAAGCTATAAATACAACCAGCTTGTATAGACTAGATGCGGAAACTCAATTTATATATATATATATATATATATATATATATATATATATATATATATATAAAGAATACAAATCATATGGCGAATAACAACCCTCTCAAGCGTACTGGATCCACCAAGGGATCACATTTGTCAGGGATTAATTAAAATAGATGCAATAAACTGACGACGAACAGTACGAAACTAGTAACTAACTAGCCTAAGCGCTTTCGACTCTTAATGAGTCTTTTTCAAAGGCAAATACAAAACATAGTTACGACAAACAAATAAACACGAAAACGTTGCGTTTGTAAACCTCTACATTTCTATCTTCACATGTGCTAAAACTATAAATACAACCAGCTTGTATAGACTAGACTTTTAGGGAATTATACAACGTTTTCAGTTTCCGCAACTAGTCTATACAAGCTGGTTGTATTTATAGTTTTAGCACATGTGAAGATAGAAATGTAGAGGTTTACAAACGCAACGTTTTCGTGTTTATTTGTTTGTCGTAACTATGTTTTGTATTTGCCTTTGAAAAAGACTCATTAAGAGTCGAAAGCGCTTAGGCTAGTTAGTTACTAGTTTCGTACTGTTCGTCGTCAGTTTATTGCATCTATATATATATATATATATATATATATATATATATATATATATATATATATATATATATATATATATATATATATATATATATATAAAGAACTCGTTCATATTTTCCCATTCAAATGCAGTGACTTCTAATTACGTCTTTGTTTTTTTTACGGCGAGATATTAACAACTGTTAATTGTTATTAATATCTAGCCGTTAAAACAATGATGTAATTAATATAACAATGACGTCAAAGTGTTTATTTACAAAAATATTGTGAAGAAATTATATATTCGCCTGAAGAGCATCCATAAAGATGATAAGAAAGCGCTCAGGGAAATAATGCATGGATATTTTTCTAATCTTCTGTTACATTAACTAATTGATTATTTAACTTATTATATTATCTAAACATATTCAGTAATATACCATTAGGAATAATTCCATTAAAGCATTCAAAAGACAAAAAACATCTATCGATGGGACGTTACTCCATGATAAGAGTTAGTCAATAATAACTGTCCAATAATCATTTCATAATCTAAATGTTAGACGATTTGTATTTGCAGTATACAGGTAATAATAGGGTGTATTCTGTAATCTTCAATTATTATATATTATATATAATAACATTTATAAAACCAAAAGGAAGCTTATGGAATCAAATGTATTGTATATAATAATTAAAAGAAGCTATAGCCCTGATCAAGATTTCAAAGCCGTGCTCGCGAAATACACTTAAAATTAGACCACTCCGGAAGCATCATAATGTGAATAAAATATCACATATATAACAGAACCAGCATCGATCAACTATGTACAAAACTGATATAAGATTAAAATAAAGCAATAAAGCCGATTCTAACTTCAATAACAGTATCAAGCCCATTCTGAAGCAATAACATTGCCGTTTTTCCCCAAATCAGATGTAGCAGCCCGTTCCATTTCTAAGAAAACCTATGCAGCTTCCATCTGCACCATCTCCAATGGAAGCCCAGAAATAAGGGCAAAGGGGTAGGGGAGGGGGCAAATGAAAGTATACATATAATCTCTAAACATTTTTAGGCTTACATCCAAAAAACTTAATAGTTCAATGCTACATATTAGCCCGCCCCCCCCCCTTCCCAATAAAATACAGTGGGCACCTTTGCCATCTCTAACAATACTGGCTTATCTGCTATTATTTGTTGCAAAGAAGAAAATAACCAAACATTTATTAAAATACTTTAAGGCTCCAGTGGATAGGAGACACCAATATAATAATTACTTACATTAATTTTTGTCAAATATGAAGAACAAATTCAAATAAATCATATTGAAAATGAAATAAATGTATGCAAAGGATATAAAAATTAGCACTGCGATAAAAATACATGGGCAAAATAGACGCAGCAGAGGAAATTCTACCTTTTCGACCAGGAAAGCGGTGCCTGCGTTAAATTAGCACTGCGATAAAAATACATGGGCAAAATAGACGCAGCAGAGGAAATTCTACCTTTTCGACCAGGAAAGCGGTGCCTGCGTTAAATTTAAATAATGTTAATGAGATATATTCTGCATGCTTTTGACAAAATAAAGTGCCACTTCGATGAATTGGTAAATCGTGACAGTGGCTAGAAAATGAGATATATTCTCGCTATTGACCTGTACATCTCACAATATAAGCCGTTGTCTGGGAAAAGTTCCATTTCTCTACCAAAAGAAATAGCTTCACAAAAATGTGCATAAATGAATAATGATAATTATTGTTTTAAATAGCTTTTTTCATTCAGCTTTATTCCCATCTGAATGTTCATCCGGGTATAAAAATCGTCCACAAGTTACATTCTCATGATTTCAAGTTCCTGTTGCATTAAAAGATATTACTAAATTTGAACAATTGAACAAAAATTAGTTGTTAGTAGTTGTGGTTGGGTTGATGGATTTTACCTTTTAGGGATTAGCTGTGAGAAAAGAGAAAGTATTGTTGATTTAATATAATGTCAAAAAGGTAAAGAAATAAAAACAACATAATCTGTGGATCAAAAACACTTCCCGATCAATATATTACAGAAGGGAGCAAAAATGTACATGTATAAGACGTCTTCACGGTTTTGGAAAGAAAACATTATGGGAAATGAGAGTATTGATCGTACAGGAATTTAAAATGCCAGCAAATTATGCTGGTCAAAACAGAAGAAAATATGCAAAAATAGAAATAACATCAAAATCAAATGAAGATACATTGAATCAAAATGTTAAAATCAGCACGGGTGATAGTATAGAACAAGTACTCAAACGTCTATGCTCGTTTTTATGATGGTTCGAGCGTACTACCCTGGGCAAGTTGACATAACTTTTGGAAAATTTGTAAATCCCTGCTGAATATATTTGATTGCTGTTTTTCAGTGGTCCTATGGAGTCTTGCTCTGGGAGATATTTACCGGATGTCGTAACCTACCTTATAATGAATTACCGGATAACGATATATACGCCAGTGTGGTGATGAGAGACTATCGGATCAGAAAACCTGAAAATATTCCCGAGCCCTAGTAAGCATTGCAAAATATATTTCTATGTTCCTAAAGTGTGAGGTTTCAGACCAGAGTTATTATTTCACGTGCCTTATCATCATCATCATCATCATCATCATCATCATCATCATCATCATCATCATCATCATCATCATCATCAGGGATGATATTCATTTAGAGAACTTAAACTTTCAAACTGATTCTTACGCTTTTTATTCCATGACTATATTCTATGCAATAGTTATCAAATAGTTATCATTTACAAGAAAATCTTTGATGACACATAATAATGTCTCCCTCATTTTTAACAAATGCTTCAAATTTATCATTCACAAAAGTTTGTAGTTATTTTAATAAGACACATTCACCTCACCCCCTACCCCCCTAAAAAAAGCAGAAAGAAATAAAAGCAAAAGCAACAGAAAGTACGGATGTTTTGGTAGAATAGTGAAAGTATCTCTATTATATCAACACCAGGTAATATAACTGTAAAGCCATGTCTGAGAGACTTCTTATTCTTAGCTTTCAGTCTGTTAACCTGTTTTATTTTTAACAGCAGCAGCAATAATAATAATAATAATAATAATAATAATAATAATAATAATAATAATAATAATAATAATAATAATAATATAAAAATAGCAGAAGTAGTAGTAGTAGTAACACGAATAAGAACTAAAACAAATATTGGTTATATGTATGTGAATGAATAATGAACTGAATAAACAAATTATACAGACAGATAGACAGAGTATGCACTACCCAGATATAGCAAAGTTTATGTTCAACTTAATTTGATTTGTATTGACAAACATAGTAAGACTTTTTGATTTGCTTACATTTCAGTCTTGACATCTTTGTCAGGTGTATGAACACAGACAGCAAGTTGAGACCAACATTTGAAGAAATCTTGTTTTTCATGAATGATGTTACTGTAAAACCTTTACAAAGCGATAAAGATACCTATATGACGATTCTGCAGTAGACCTGTCACCCTGTATGAGCAAATCGTGAACATACCAATCACAACAACCTGCACTTCCACCTCCCAGAAATGGCACCACAACATTCCTTCTCATTTGCTAAAACTTATTTATTGAAAATAATTTTAATAGAAAATTTTGAATTTCGAAAGAATGGTTCATTTTTTTTTCAAAATGAAAGGGACCTATAAAATGAAACTTGCCAATAACACAGTATTTTGGTCGATAGATATGCATCGTGATATCAATATTTCTCAATGATTATATATATATATATATATATATATATATATATATATATATATATATATATATATATATATATATATATATATGTGTGTGTGTGTGTGTGTGTGTGTGTGTGTGTGTGTGTGTGTCTCTGTCTGTCTGTCTGTCTGTCCGTCTTTCTGTGTGTGCAGTTTTCATCACGAGATATTGATTGAAATCCTATGAAGAATCTAAGCAAATATATATATATATATATATATATATATATATATATATATATATATATATATATATATATATATATATATATATATATATATATATATATATATATATATATATATATATTCAGTATGTCACAGCTTGTGTAAATAGTCATTGATGATGATAACGTATGCTAAACATTAATCAGATTTTGTGTGGGATAGCAGACGAGATGATTCTATTCTAATTGCAATGTAATGAACTAAACAAATGTACTTTGCATTCGCTATATATCGATAAGAATGGAAAAGAAAAGTGTTAGTTGGCATGGGCGTATTTAAAGAATCCTGAAGAATCAAAAGAAAGGGGAATCAAAAATTTGCATAATTAAGATTTACGTAATTACGTAAACAGTACTCTCTCTCTCTCTCTCTCTCTCTCTCTCTCTCTCTCTCTCTCTCTCTCTCTCTCTCTCTCTCTCTCTCTCTCTCTCTCTCTCTCTCTCTCTCTCTCTCTCTCTCTCTCTCATCGATTTATCCTGCATACAGACATGGTTGGGTACGTAACACTGACCAGAATATCGCAGGAGTGATGTACCATAGCCACCCACAATCAACTCTTGCTAACACAAAGGCAACCAAATTCGGGACAATCCCATTACAAAACTAACCAAATTCGGGATAATCCCGTCACAATGCCATCCAAATTCACGCTATTCCCATTAGGTCTCACTGGACAGTTGTTTTGGCAAATTTTCATCCGACGATGACCTATTGCAGAAAAATGATCATAAGTTTACAATAAAGATACAAATAAAAACTAACTAATGATTTTTATTGAAAGAATGCTTGTAATATTCTGCTTACGGTATTATGGTTAATTCCTTATGCAACTGGTGGTTTTGATACTGAACCTATACTACCACCAACCCCTCTTTTTACATTCATTTTTGACAGAAAAGAGCTATTTTCAACCTTTTTTATTTAAGAAGCAGGCTAACAGTCAGTACGTACCTTTTTCATCTTAAAGTTCATTAGTACTATAACAAATTAACATACTTTTCATCACCCGTCAACCATGTAGATTTTTAGATATTTACCTCTGTAGCAGACACATGTAAATACGTAAGCCAAATCGGCTGCTCATTTGCAACGCAAGTTATGCATTTGATCTCCAATGCTTGTCTATCTGTGACAGGCAGTCACCAACAAGGCAACCCATTTACAAGCCTAACTCAAAGTAAATGTAAACCACATTACAGATTTAGCTTATGTGTGAATTTATAAATGCTAGGGTTGTCATAATTAGGCTCATGCCTTCTACCTTAAAAAATGGGGGGGGTGTCAAAATACGAAACTATCCAGTGAGACCTTAAAAGACCACACAATAGCTACTTCTACAATTCTATTTACAATTACGCCTCTTGTAGGCAGGCATAATATCTTGATAAGTATGAAAGTATTCAATTGTTCAGATTACATTTATGTTTAATGTTTTGCTATCAAAATGCAGTGATTCCAAAATATAAACATTCGCAATGAATAATAATGTCATATATATATATATATATATATATATATATATATATATATATATATATATATATATATATATATATATATATATATATATATATTCTAGGGCTGTCGTAAGGGTCTTTATATATGTAGAGCCATCATAGAGGCCTCATTTTCTTCTCACTTTCAACTGTTATGATGCAAAAGCTCGCATAACTATTATTCAGAAATTTCTAATAAATTAATTGAATCTGGCAAATATTAAAGTGCAGCATAGAGTAAACAAAGCTAATGGGCTCTAAGCTCTTTTTTCATTGAAAGTATAGGATGACGTCTAACGACAAAATACATGACAGAAACATCCGTTATTTCTGCTAAAGGTGGAAGTAGACTTCATTTGGCGGATCAGTCACGAAAAGGTCACTAATTACAAAGTGACATGTTGGGAAACTACTGCACAAAACAACAGCAAAATAGGAAACGAAACGTATAAGCATTTGGGTTTTTTGCCAAGTTGTTTTTTCTCTTGAGTACGTTTCCATTGACTAGATTCAGGATATCAAGATGACAAGGAAGAACATTTTCAGATGATGTCATTAGCTTCACCTTTCGTTTCGTAAAAAAGTGACATACTACGAGTATGTAAGAACGACACATGGCGAGTATGTAAGAATGACACACGATGGAAGAACGACTTACGACAAGTATATAAGAAAGACATAACTAATATGTAAGAAAGATATCGACAGGTAAATAAGAATAACACACGACATGTAAATTTAAATAAGATTCCCTGATAACTTGCTGTAAACAACCAAACCAAATATTCCCATTGCATACCTTCGAATGAATGAAATGAGAATGAATCTGCCTTTAATCGTTATTTGTCTGTTATTGGGTCCGATATTGTTTAGTTTTCAAATGTGCTGATTAAAACAAATACCTTGTGTTTAGTTACAAGCAGTTAACAAGCAGAACAAAATATGCATTCAGAACAGTCGAGACAAATTACAATCAAGGAAAATGATTTCGTGCTCATGGGAATGAATATCATGAGTCAATTAGTGTGATTACATACACGTATGGAGCGCGTTCGCCTTTTGCTGATCACTGACATTTCACTTACGCCGGCGTGGGTTCGAGTTAGAGTCTAAGACTCAGCCAACGTGGGTGTGTGAGAAAGCTTGCCATGAGCTTCTCTTATGTTGGTGGTTCTTCCATGAATTTTCCTGGATTTTTTCTCCACCACATATACCGACCGCTGTGTATAGCATATTATGTTCTGAAAAATGTCGTTAAACCCGTAACAGAACCAACTTATATGACGTGTATGTTTTATTATCTTATATGCAGTTGTTGCTATTTCCTATGCATTACTTTATATGTCATGGGAGTTTGTTCTTGTATGTTATGCAGTATTATATTATCTAAAGTGCATCTCGGAATATTTCCTGCATATATTTTCATTACATTTTTTAGATTCATTAATATTTGATGTGTAGTCGTGTACTCGATGATGTGTCAAAATAAAACGCTTTTGAGCTGTCCAGACTTCATTATGTCATGTGACTCTTATTATATGCGGTACATTTATCATTATATTTTGTGCTGACCTCGCCCTCAAGAGGAAGAATTTGATAATGCAAGGTTATCGAAGTGCAATCGAACATATCCTTTGTTCTAGAGTTACATTACGTATCACATGATATCACGCTACAATACATCAACAGAATGGGCAGAAAATGTAGGATTTCTGTCTGAGTCTTTATATAATTTGTTCATTGATTTGGAATCTGTTTCACTTTGGTTTGTTTTTTTGGGGGGACAAGAGGGGCACCAGACATATGCCCCCGCCCTTAGCCAAAAAAAGCGTTTTCATGTTTCTATGTATCCCCCTAACGCGCGTTGCATTGTTTTCTTTATAAACAGAATTTAGATCAAAAATCTATTTAAAAAGTAAATTTTTGATGGGGTATTTGTTTATTTCTCTAGTGTATCTTGTAACAGAATTGAAACCGAGTGTGATTTCTTTGTTTGGACTAAATGAATAACAACAAACACAAAGCGATGAATGATTGGAATTTATACAATGAAATACTAGATATATATGTCAATATAAAACAAATACACTGATTCTTACACTCCTATCATACAATTGATGAAATTTATCCTACATACACATATGAAATGATAAAGAAAAAGAAATACAAAAATATGATTCATTGGCCTCCAGCCTAAAATAAGAGGAACAAATATTCTATGTATCATGTAAAATGAAAAATGAGATCACTTAATCTCTTTTACGCATTATGCTATGAGATTCACAAAATATCTTGAGATAAAACAAAGAAAAATGAGCAATACTCATAATGTTATTACTATTGTTTCGACTAAACAATACTGCGTTCAACTAAATACACAAATAGATGAACACACATCACTGCAAACTGGAATAGTAATTCACTTGATAAACTGTCTCTCTACAGTTTATTCAATATACGAACTGGAACTCTGCAGTTTCACTGGATCCCTTTCGTATCGAACAACGTTCATATACATCACGAATCCCTTATATGTATTCATTCACATACATACATGTATTCATTCACATAGACGTAGACGGCATGCTGCAATACAGATAGCTACATCCAACTTTGATAGCTATAGTCAGTTCTTATCGGACACTGAAACTTCCATAAGACATCGTCAGCTCCAATAAAACTCCGTCAGCCCAATAATGTCAAATAATGTCCACTAAGCTCCCTTAATGTCCACTAAGCTACCTTAATGTCCATTAAGCTCCCATAGTGTCCACTAAGTTTCCATAGTGTCCACTAAGCTCCCATAATGTCCACTATCCAATAGGTTACAATAGGCTCCCGTAGTGTCTACTAAACTCCCAGTGTCTGCTAATGCCCAATAGCGTCCAGCAGGCTACAATAGACTAAAACAAAACAAAACTATTTATTACTAAAATTGTAATAACAAAGCAAGCAGTGCAACAAAGCTTTATCACCCGACATAACATAAAACCGAGAAAAGGTTTCATAAATCAAATAAAACAAATTGTTGACACTTACCTCTAACACCTGATACGATGGTGGGACGTTCGCCCACCACTGACAAAATCCAAATGACTTGTGTCTCAGTTCACAATGGATCAAGCTTAAATCCATAGGAGTGAATAACAGTTATGGTCAATTGTTTATGTAATCCATGCTTTTCCGAGACTTTATACCTGCATGTAATTTCAAAATCACTTTACCTGGAGCAGAGTGATTCACCCTAGGTAACGTTGTACGCCTATACAACAAATATGGTAAAAAAATAGATATAAGGCAAAACCAATTTATTTATAGCCTTATTCTGTGACATATCTAAAGGTTTGTTCTTCCGATCAGATTTTAATCATTTGATCGGAGTCCCTCTCCTTTTCCAATTCAGTGACCTTTGCCAAGGGTCCCTATGTCCAGTGTTGGCTATAAGAGTGTATGCTATACTGTACGCTTGCTATAGATTTTGTTGTAAGGACATCATTAAATCCAATGTTTTTCCCAAATTTTTTTGTACTAAATTGTATATAATATTTATAAAAAAAAGAATTAGTTAAAAAAAATTTTGAGGAAATGTCTTTTCCCCATTTTTTTTATCTGAATTTTGAACTTCTCAAATAGGGTGTTATTTTCAATGAGAAATGGTTGCCCTTTAAAAAGAAACAGATCTTATTAGGGCTTCTTGTGTGTGTGTGTGTCTGTCTGTCTGTCTGTGTGTGTGTGTGACGTTTCTCATTTTTCCCCTTCTTTTTTCCTATATCAAGTCGGAGTAATGTAAGTTGAACCATATTTAAGTAGCCGCATTTCATTTATTTTATTTCTCACGTTTCTCTTAGCTTCTGAGCACAGACATGTCCCCACTTAATGTTATATTTGTCCATTATCTTGGCCAAATTTATTGTATCATACATATATGTCCTTTTCTTCGCGTAAAAACATTCAAAGGGCTCAAATTATAATAGAACAAAAATGTTGGCTTTTTTTAAGTCCCTAATGTTATTGTGGGATACGCCATGTTAATTTGATTTACCTATCACCCCGTATTTTTGTATTGATTGTCCATGTCCTTCATATGAAATTTTCTGTGGCTCTTTCGCATGCCTGTCCACTTCGCGGAGCGCCCATTGACTTAACCCTGCGATGTCTGCGTCCCATACTTCTTCCATATGGAGGTTCCCTGTTCTCAATAATATAAACTTAAAAGTATAAAACGAAAATTTATAATTTGTTTGATGTTAGTAGAATATTGTGTTTTCTATTATCTACCATGCTGGTTATGACTTCATGTGTTACATATTTCTATTCTTATTTATTCACCCTGAGGCTAAAGATGAGGCAAGGGCTCCAGCCCTCGCTTAGGCCGGTACAAGCCCCTACTTGGGCTGTAAACCGAAGCCCTGCCCCCATCTCCCTCCCCTTGGTGTGATGTCCAGTTTAATCAGGCTACATTTTTATTGCTATGACCTGACCACAGTTCATCATGGCTGTTATCATATATTCAATTATTTTCATTATCACTCTTTTTATTAAAATCTCCATCTAAATAAAGTAAATTGTTCTTTCGGTACTTTTCCTTGAAGCTATTTACATTATTCGATTTATACTTTCAATTTTTCTATTTTCACATTCTTCTATTACGTGGTTTTTGGTGTAGCTCGTTTTCTTACACAAGGAGCATTTTGGTATTTGTCTAATCATGTGTCTTTTCAAGGCCACATCCCCTGTGACCCAATCATTACAAAGATATTTAAATATTAAACAATATTATTTTTAAAGGGGTGATGGTGGCCCATTGCTGCAAAAGAATTTTCCAATTTATTCCCCAATTTTTTTGTTCACTTTTATTTCGTATATTTCTGTAATTTCTTCTCGCATCCAGTCATATGTTTTCTTTTTATTTAATTTCCATAATTTTGTTTTGTCTTCATTATTAAATTCTTGATGTATCCAAACTTCCCGGGTATTTTTAATTTCTTTGGTAGTGCATTGTACTGTATATATCATGCATATATTTCATTGAAAACCCAAACAAGTAGATATATAATGCCTCCCACGGCGTGTTAGGTACGAGTTTGATCGTTTTGAAACGATTTAAAATATTTGTGCATTTTAATAGTACTTTGCTTGGTAATGCCAAACTTCCCCTTTTCTTTGCCTTATAAAAAGCTAATTTTTGAATATAGTGACTTTCAAAACCCCACGTATAGTTTATACATTTCTTATCTAATATATCGGGTTTTTTTTAATTATTTATGTCAATTGACTTTTAAATGTAATTTATATTGGAGTATAAATATGTCTTAGCCACTTGGACACTCCATTATACATAATGGCGTAAGTGTCAAGATTTCAATATCTTCCTTTATTTTTGTAATCATGTTTTTATAGTTCTTTTCTTCCTCTTTTGCTCCCAAAAATATCCCCAGTGCCTTGTATCGGTCTTTTGTTAAGTAGGGGCTCCAGGGTGTTTCAACTTCCAGTTTCCAATTTTTAATATATCTGTTTTGTCATAACTTATTTGTACCTCCAATGCTTTTTAAAAGGATTCGTATTCCTTTTCTAAGTAATTAATGAAATTTGGGTCTCTTACAAACTTCGTGCAATCATCGGCATGTTGTAGCATCTTAAATTCTTTCTTTAAATTGGTATTTTTTTATTCCCTCAACTTTCTTATCAGTTCTTGTTTTAATTCTCAGGATTTCAATTGCTATTACTTATAATAGCATTGACAGTAGGCATCCCTGCCTCACTGACTTTCGTATGTCAAATTTTGCTGTGGTTGCTCCAATTGCCTGTTCTCTTGCAATTATTTTTTTTTACAGGATTTCAGCTCATTTCCGGAAATTATTCACAAATCCAAATGTTTCTAGTACTTTCTTTATATATTTGTATTCCAATCTATTAAATGCTTTCTCTTGATTAAAGAGCACCATGGCGCCTTTTTATCCCGTTTCTTGTATATAGTCTATTATTAATTTAATACTTAAGCTGTTGCTCTGTACATCTCTCCCTTTTGCCCCCACAAGTTTGGTTAACATTTATTATTTTATCAATGCCCTTTTTTACTTTTATTGCTCAAATCCTACTTAGAATTTTATAATCTACGTTTAGGAGGGAGATCGGCCTCCGATTATTTAAGTCTTCCTTATCTTCTTTCACTTTGCATATTAGTGTGATTGAACCCTCTTCTATTGATTTTATCCCATTGGATTTTTTTTAGACAGAATTTCCCTGTGAGTCTGTGGATTTTCCTTTTGCTAACTGATTTTTTTATGTTTTTGATTTCTTCCATGGAGATAAAATCATCACATATGTCCATATGATATTATTAGATTTTCTCAGATGTTACTACATCAAAATAGTTGTTTATCGTCATTGGATCTATGTTTTGTGATGTATATAAGCCCTTATCACATTCTTCCGTTTTCCCTGTTAGGAGTTTATTATTTTTATATCTTAGTTGCTCTATTTGTCCACCCTTCCTTAATTTTTCCGTCTTATACAACCCAAGGTGCTTTTTTGTAAATATTTGTGAATTTCTCCGCCCTTATTTCTCTTCCTTTGTTCTCTTTTTCTACAATTACATTCAGTCTTCCTTTTACTTTCCTTTCCATTTCTTCTGTATTTACTCTTCCTAGTTGCTTTTTTAACTCTGCTTTAAACTCTTTTTGTAACTCTAATCTTCGTTTTGAGTGGCCTAGTGGTCTAAAGCGCTGTCCGTTACGGATCACTGCCATCTCACCTCTGTCTGCGTGAGTTCGAGTCTAGGATTCGGCGAATGTGGATATGTGAAAAAGCTTGTGAGAAAGCTTACCAATAGCTTCTCGTGGGTCGGTGGTTCTTTCCGGTGATTTCCCGATTTCTTCCTCCATCATTAATACTGGCCGCCATGAATAGCCTATCGTGTCCTGAAAAATGGAGTTAAACCCAACAACAACAAGTAATCAATTGCCTTTTTCTTAAGTTTATTTTTAGTGTATCCCATTCCCTAATTATATCTTTATTTGGTTCTTAATTAAAGTTCCTTAATTCTTCTTTTATTAATTATATTAGTTCTTCTTATATTTTGTTATTTTTTTTCCCAAGTTCATTTCCCCCATTTCGTTCTATTATTTGTGCTAATTTCAATATTTATCAATTCATGGTTCTTAATTTTCGTATCTGTTATTTCCTCTTTTTTATATATTCCTTTTTCAAAATTTGTAACATAAAATTTATCGAGTTTACTCGCTAGCCCATTCTTATATTCAAAGATATATTCTTAAGAGATTTGCTTTTCTGTATATATTTGTTAATTTATGGGATTTTTAAATCAAGTTTTCTATTTCTTGCCTAAAAATATTATCATTAGATGTGAGTTTCCCTATTCTGTTAATCTCATCCCCTACCTAGTTCCTTTTCATTTTGTGGCTTCGGCGGTGTATTACCACTGCCTGTCGAGGAAACCGACTACAGTAGTGCCATTTTTATCTTTCTTGTTCTTGCCTTGGGCACTGATGTTGACGTTTTTGGTATTAAGCCAATGAGTTCAACCTCGGTGCTCTCTGTTATTGGAGATTCTCCCTCTGGCGAGAATCTCTTAATCCTCTTCTGAGAGCACAATGAACTTATTTTTCTGAAGGATGTTGCCTTCATACTCTCTCTTGTGGAGTCATCACTCTTCCCGTTCTATTCGGGCTTAAATATTTTCCCCACTTTTTCGCCGATCTTTCGTCTAAAATTGTCGTTTCTGCCACATTTGGTAGCTCTGTGTTGTCCGAGTTTTCAGTCCTTATATTGGCTTCATTTTTGCTGTCTCGTTTTGTTTTTCTGACTCTGTCTCTGTCTCAGTCTCAATGGGATTGGTTTCTGTTTCATGAGCTTTTTGACTTGTTTTGATACTCCTGATTGTATTTCCGCATGTTCCGCATCATTCAGCTTTGCTTGCGCATGCTGGTACTGCGGGCTGGTTCGAACAATTCTTAGGACTACGTCCAATCTGTGTACACCTTGTACTGGTTCGATCGATTTAGCAGCCCCTGTACTATGTTTTGGGCAAAAATTCCATGACATAGAAATATGTGATTAATTTTCTTGCCTCCTCTTTTAGAACTGTCATAATTCTCACACCTGACTTTATGTTCCAAAAGCACCAAATTGTTGACATCTTGTGAGATTTAACTTATTTCTTCAGTTTTTGAAAGTCAAGCAGCAGCAATATCAGAATTGTGACATGCTTTTAGGTAAGGCCAACAACAACAACAAGAATAATAATAATAATAATAATAATAATAATAATAATAATAATAATAATAATAATAATAATAATAATAATAATAATAATAATAATAATAATAATGCAACTTTATGTCTCCTTTTTTATTACTTTCTCATTGGCTGATTTTAATGTTTCTAGATAAATCCAGTAACTTCTCATTGGCTGGTATGGGTCACATGAATAGTCACATTCCAGGCAAACGTAGTAGTAAGATCCATCACGTGGGGTATATTGTGAAATTTAGTAACAATAAAAAGTGTATATAAGGAGAGAACTGAGCAATCAGTTTCATTCTGATTATGGAGTCATTCTCATTCCTTGAGTTTTATGCTGTAAGTCTCCATACGTGTTTTATGTTCTTAGATATATTTCGAGAAGTAAAACGTGTTTGGAATTTTCAAAGGAAATAGAAAGTGTTCATTAATTTGGTTATAATATTTTTGGGAACTGTTCTGAATAATTCGAAAGAGTCCTGGACAAAGCCATCCTGGCAACGTCACGTTTTTGGCAGAGCAGTACATTTCCCGTTTAAAAATTTATACAGAACTTTTCATTCGTTTAGGACTTTCATAGAACTTTACCATGATTATTCTGGATTCACTTCATAATACTGTAAGTTCCTCTCACATTTTCATTTATGACATCAATGATTAAATTCTTTGTAAAGTTTGACAAAATTTGTTGCTTTTGCTTCTTTCTATTGCTTAGTTTATCACCGTAGCACTAGTACATTCAAGCAAGCTCAATGAGAGACATAAATGATGTATTTTTTAACAACGTCCGAAATAATCGGCTTTTGATGCTGTAGTGGTGGAAGTCATTTTCTAGAAGTTGTTTATTTTCGTGGGTAAAGTGTTGATCATAGTACTAGCAAGTGTACTCGTTTATACCTCATGGTTTTATCGCTTTCTTCCCCTTTTGCTTGACCAAAGAGCTGATGTATATGTTTCTTGAAATGTACAGCAAATAGTAACAACAACACATGATACAAATCCACATATCACGCGGTACAAAGAGATGTTATAGTGCGCAACAAAATAACACCTTTACTGTTGAAAGTGATGTACCTATAAGTAATCATTATTGCATATTTCGAACTGGGTGAGATCAAGCATGTAATATACAATAATCGAATTAAAGGGTAACCCTAAAACCTGCATGGAGCTTGTTTAGGATATAGCTCTAGAGCCTTCTCTCGTCTTCAATGAAGGCTTTTACAGTAAATATTGCTAAATTTGTCATCAGAATTTTACTAGTTTCATTTTGCATAAAACACCTAAATGTTTCAAAAGTTGGATGTTATATACAAAGGTGGGTGAATTTTTTTTCTTCATATTTCTGCATATAGCGGACAAGCTGTAATAAAATTAAATTTATTTTCGTTGCAGCTAATTGCAAGTATTGTTATGAGAGAGTTTTGTAACTTGTAGGAATATTGTCATCTTGTATTCAGCTTGGTTAATTTGTGTTTGTTGTTGACAGTTATTTTACTTATAGGCAATTAGTTATTCTGGAAAACTTCATTTAAGATGGGAGTGGCGGGTTATTAGAAACAAGTCTATTGATTTTGAGTTATATCTTAATCATGATTGGAATTCATTAATCTGTTTGGTGGTTGATTTTAGGGAAAGTAATCAATTTTTTAATTGGACCACATAAGTGTGACGTTTGTATCACTCAAGGACTTTTGATTCTTTGAAGGCGGGTGTAATGTAATAAATCTGAAGTCTACACATTTTGTTTTAGCGCCCCGTTTAAAGGAATTCTTAGATTTGTATGATTACTTGTTTGATTATTGGAACTCGATCCAACGGAAATATTCCTTAGCCCGAAATAATTAGCCAGTTACTAGGAGCAAACGTCAAGGAGTGAAGTGTTAGTGAGTTTCCATGATACCATTGTTCATTTGATGAATTCAAGTCACAACCGCATGAGTGTCCCTGTCGTTCCATAGCCCCTTATTAAAATCTTTAGGTGTACATTGTTTGTATGACTGCGTGTGCTATTTACGGCAGGAGACCTGTAAATCACACAATAGAATAAACAAGAATAGAATCTCGGCAGTTGACTAGCCTATGGTAGCGTAGAAAAAATAGTTCATTGTAGTAGAGGATAGTTGTACAGTTTCAACGGCGTCAACTGCTGACGGTACGGTTGATAGACAATCGGTAGGTTGTGAAATCGGTGGTGTTGCATTGATTAGAGTAAAATTTATTTATAGAATGGACACATCGAACTTTCTAATTTACAACTGAAGTTATAGGAAAGTCTTTGGAAACTTGGGATAAAGTCATGACTCTAGAGGAATCAAGCTAGGGTTTGACGTTTATATATATATATAGATATATATATATATATATATATATATATATATATATATATATATATAGAGAGAGAGAGAGAGAGAGAGAGAGAGAGAGAGAGAGAGAGTATATTCCATATATAATAATCGAATGACGTAATTTAGTGTTACCTTTGTGGACCAAAACAAACACGCATTGTACCTCCGCGAAGAGACTTTGACGTTCAACGGTGTATTAGAAGCCGATATGACATTTTGCAACGCAAGAAAGCCCATCCACGCGAAATATTCCCGAAATGGTATTGACAATGTTTTCCTGGTATTGTTCATAGAAATGCCAAAAGTTCTTACCTTCTTTCCCATTGTACCGATAGCTAGAGTAAGATACAATGTGTGTCGCTGCTGACGTAAAAAGCGCTGATGCGGATTGGTTGAAAATCTATCCAAAGCTAAACCTCATTCAGTGATTACAAATGTGAAATGTGGCAATGAGGAGCGGTTTATGATTGACTAACTAAAGTTTTTATGAGACGAAACTAATTAGGAGCGGGTTATGATTGACTAACTAAAGTGATGAGACGAAACTAATTATGTGTAATAAATGGCTCAATTATGATATGCCTGACCTTGTCTTGTCTGAGCATCTACACAAATTTCCAAAAAGTTCGATATTCGCCCATCTTGTATCCTAAGTTAACGCGCGCAGTGAGTTTCCTACTGGATTCTCTCTCTCTCTCTCTCTCTCTCTCTCTCTCTCTCTCTCTCTCTCTCTCTCTCTCTCTCTCTCTCTCTCTCTCTCTCTCTCTCTCTCTCTCTCTCTCTCTCTCTCTCTCTCTCTCTCTCTCTCTCTCTCTCTCTCTCTCTCGGATAATTCATTGATTGAGTCTACCGTGACCAAGACACACATTTGACATCATTAATTGAGTTGGATGGAACATCTAAAATCTCATTCCTCGTGATCATCACGGTCTGGCACCAAAGTCGTGTCTCAGGTGAATCTTTATAGCAAATAAGAGCCAAACAAAGTGTCAGCTCACTACGTGAAATTTCTTTCAATACGAATAATACGAGACAAAGTAACAACAAAGAGATAAATCCAATCATATTTGCAAAACTGGCAGTGTCCAAGGTCTCAGGTTAAAATGCCACCAAGAACCAACCCGGGACATTGTGCTCTACTCTTACCAGAGTCATGGTGCACATGTGTACCATCGGCTGATGAAATATATGGGCCAAGCTGCAGCTCTATCGTTTGCAAAATCAGCTGCGTTAGGGCCGTATGAACCGTATTTGAAATTGTTCTGAAAGAGCGATTGGAGGAAAAGCCTATAGAGAAAAGCATATAAAGGAAAATGACTTCAAATATCCGACCGTGGAACCAAGGTCTTTGGTTGTGGCTTTACTTTAAACAGCACGAAAGTATGTATATTTACCAATTATGATTTACTCGCGATGACAAAGTCAGTCAAGCATTTCCAAGGTGTCTGTATGTTGGATAAACTTGTGTCAATATTCCATTGTACATAGAAACCAAACATTGGTTATCTTGATTCGACAACAAAACCTGCAACTCACTGGGTTGTATACTTAGCAATACCTTTTATATTTTGATTTGTACGGACATACACCGGCACCATCACGTGGCTTCTTTGATTATTTAGATGGTTTCTTAGTCCAGTGAGCTAGCGTTCGACAACGACGACGACTGGTTTATTCAATGTACTCGCGAAAAGCAAGCTTTATTAAGCCCAACACCTCATGTACTTTTTTAATTTTGCGATGTCACTCAGAAGCTTCACTTTAAACATATACCTAATCTATGTTGCAATTTACGGATGCGCATGGACCTGACGTGTCGCTCATATGGATCTGGCCCGGCTTACCAGTAAAGCAGATTTTAGCGATTGGAGCGACCGGCTTGTTGTTGGATCGACCCAAACGAGCTTGTAAATTTTAAAGATCGAACTGGAAATCAGCAAACGTCTAACGTGGATATCTACGACATTGTTTTGAAGACAACATCACGAATAACCTGGCCGTAAGTATCAAGAACGAGGGAATTAGAGACGCCAACTTGTCTATCGACATTATCCAAAAATGCATTGACGATACGGATGATGCGACCAAGCAATCTATAGATGCAAAGGTCTCCCAGATGCTGTCAGACAGATCCTCATCAATTCCCACTGTAACAATCAACAAAATATTAACCAGAGTAAGAGAGGAAAAAAAGCAAATGGATTAGCGAATGATCGACTTGTTTTATTATCTGAGGTGGAGAGCTTTGAGTATCCTAAATCTCACCTATTAAAGATGCATAAGACTGGGTCGTATTTCTTCATATTAGGTGGATCTAGAGGAGTAGTGGATGCAGTATCAATATTGTTAAATAACCTGCAGTGTATTACTGCAATATAACGAATACCAACAATGTTCAATGCATCGTTACCTTTAGTCGCTGTATCTAAAATTCAGTTTCAAGGATTCAACGTATCTCCGAGCGGGTGCGTAACAATCTTTGGTTTTTATGTTTAATATATAGTTTTATATATTTGTGACAGATTCTAAACAGACGAAGATGTTGTGGAATTGTCGGATGAGATGTTGGATTAGCTGCCGATATAAGAAAAATCGATGGCGATTTTGTCCAATATTTGCATGAAAACAGTGGTGCCAGATTTTCATATACTCTCTAATATAATCTTATTACAGGACAAATATAAATTTACAGTTGGAACCATCCTGGCATGCCAGTACCAAGTGGAAGCCAGCATGGAATCAAACATTAGTACGCGATAGTACACAGTCACACAATCATGGATGAAAACATCGAACGAACCTTTTACAATAAAATAAAGACAAATTTATTCAAACACGACGGTCAAAATGAGACAGAAGAATTGCTACGTGAAATCTGGGAAGAAATCCAGGAAAAGGTAGAGTTAGAATACGACAACTACTACGATTCTTGTTTGGCCAACACAAGGTTTTGCTCGGAGATCATGACAGCAGTGAGGCTCTCGCGGATCGCAATTATAATAGTGTCATAATAGCGAGTATGATACCACGCTTACCTATCATGTCTCCCTAACCCGTAAATCCCGGACACAAAGCTTCCACGCGGATGCACGCATGTGTAAATATGATCCCAAATGGGGAAAAGTTATGAAGAGTTAGAAGGATTCTTGGATTTAGAATCGTAGTTGGTAGTCTTGCTCACAAATACTCATTATGATACTACTAAAGCGATATAAACAAAGTCCAGGCGTTACCAATATCGTTATCGGTTATTCAATATTTTAGCGATCATTTTCTTGAGTAGGGTTTGCCATTTTAGAATACATTATTTTATGTCTTTTGTTGAATTGGCAAATATATGTCATGTTGAAAGGGACACCTTAGGATTATCTATTATCTGAATAACACTGACTCTTGTAAGATATTGGCCCTAAGCATCATTGGGTTCCATTAAACCAGATAATATCGACATCTCATATTATGAGCCATGTAATTTCTCCCTAGAACTAAAGAAACCAATAAAGTTTTCACTTTACCAAGTAATCCGATTATGATCGGCGACATCAGTGTGTCAACCGATTTCAGTCAAAATCTTCAACTTAAGATCCGATGACGTCACCGTTGTAGACATAAGAAATCAACTGCACGCTATATTTGATTGTCTTTAATCCAAGTTCGCACTTTAGAGAATTTCAACACGCCGGCTGATCAAAGAAATTCACCCGAGTAATTTGTTTTTTTATCTAATGTTCGCTTTTTTTTCTCAGATCAAAAGACGGGTTGCCTCTTTTCAGTCCCTTTCGTATCAATTTCTGCGCCACACGTGAATGTTGTTGTTATGAGATTAGTCACTAACGGAATAAGGTCGAATGTATCACATCAAACTTTTGGAGCACCTCCTCAAAAGAACGGAATTACGGGCTACTTCAGTGACTAAATTAAGGGGTGGCACCTCTAATTTTAAATTGAATATTTGAATGTTGCATTACCTAAGAACTTGATTATTTTACAGATCTGTATATATCGAATAACATTTTTAACAAATTATTTCTTTCCTCTCAAACTTTAGTTAGATTGGAGAATGATGAAATTTATGATCAACAGCGGCATTGGGGCTTTGAAGGATTAATATGAAGTAATAATGACCAAGAGGTTATAAGATAAAAACAATTGGCCTTATACACTTAATTACCATTAGTTCTATATATTCATATTTTTTCATAAAGGACTCCAGTGACCGCAAATATTGGTTATTTGTACTTAAAATTCCTATATCGTCTCTGCTGAGCAGGTGATAGCACTCACTGAGGTAATATTCATTTACGAAATGGCTTGTCGCGGCAATGGAGAGGGGGAGACGGGATGAGGTTTAGCCCTGGTGGATGACTATACTGTGTAGGTTACTCATCCAAAGCTAGATCTATCCTTGTGTAATGCTTTCAATATACAAAACCGGAGTGGTCATCTATGTAATACGAGTCACAAGATTGAATGAAATATTAGACTTAAAGGCACTGATCTGTTTATCCTATTATTTCATAGTAAAGGTGCATGACTAGAAATAAAAAAACTTACTTGCCTGAGTTGCACACTACTTGGACAGATTTAATGCGTGAAAACTATATGTTGAATCACAAAATAATCGATCAAACAGAGCAAACATACGTCATATAACGTATTCGCTTCCTGTAAATAATAGACCATAGTATTCGCGCAGTGCTTTAATATCTAGAAGCTTTGATGTATTATTCAATCAAAATAACTTTGCATGGGTTTCAGGTTAAGTGGAAACCCTTTTGACCTTTGCGTTAGTTTCAGTTTGGCTGGAAGCCCTTGTGTTACGGTAACAAGATTATGTTAATCTCTCTCTCTCTCTCTCTCTCTCTCTCTCTCTCTCTCTCTCTCTCTCTCTCTCTCTCTCTCTCTCTCTCTCTCTCTCTCTCTCTCTCTCTCTCTCTCTCTCTCTCTCTCTCTCTCTCATATAAAGACATTTCTTGGCATAAGGCCTAGCTGTTCATGTAAACGTGTTTAGCATAGTTTTAAATTCAACACATATTCATCCTCAATACTAAGCTCACATGCCCTGTTTTCTGTTATCCGCAGAAAAATGAATTTGTTTTAGGTCTGTAGTATTTGTCTCGTCCAACATGGCTTGTATGTATGTATGTATGTATGTATGTATGTATGTATGTATGTATGTATGTATGTATGTATGTATGTATGTATGTATGTATGTATGTATGTATGTATGTATGTATGTATGTATGTATGTATGTATGTCTGTATGTATGTATGTATGTATGTATGTATGTATGTATGTATGTATGTATGTATGTATGTATGTATGTATGTATGTATGTATGTATGTATGTATGTATAGGTATATCAAATTGTGATCCGCAATAATACGCACACACACACATATATATATACATATATACATATATATATATATATATATATATATATATATATATATATATATATATATATATATATATATATATATATATATATATATAAACATTCTAGTGACAGTCTGCAGTTGATTCGTTGATTCTAGATGAGAGAGAGAGAGAGAGAGAGAGAGAGAGAGAGAGAGAGAGAGAGAGAGAGAGAGAGAGAGAGAGACGTGTCAAGTGCTGCTGCTATGGTTTTACCGTTATGAAGCGGTATTGTGTAAAGACATACCCTTGCAAGTGAAGCATTATAACCACCCGCCAGAGCTGGTACATTTAAAAGGTGTAGAGACAAGGACTTTCGTCCACCAGGATGCAGGCGCTACAAGGCTCTTATAAGAAACGCGGAAATCTTGAGACATTACATATTTTTACTGATGATATTTCTTTTCTCATCATTTCGAACTGTTCTTCTCTCTGTGTTGATCTTGATTGAGTAACGACATGCGACCACGACCTTGCTGGCGAAACAATCAGCGACACAGTCGACGACTCTGCAACTCACTCGGGGAGCCAAACGGCGACTCTGCGACCAAGCTGGCAAACTTATCTGTGACTTTGCGACATCGTCATCGACACAGTCGGCGACTCTGCGACCATATTTGCGATCCAGTCGGCGAATCTGAGACACAGTCAGCAACACAGTCGACGACTCTGCGATCTCGTCGGCGTCTCTGTGACCCAGTCGAAGACCCTGCCAACACACGACACCCAGTCGATAACTCTGCGACTTAATAGGCGACCCAGTCGGCCACCCTGCGATGAAGCCAGCAACACAATTCGGCGACTCAGAGACCCTGTTAGCGACACAGTCGGTGACAAACCGGCCCATTCGACGACTCCACGACCCAATTGTAGACCGAGTCAGCGCTCTGCGACAAAGTTAAGCCCAACAACAACAATATACGTAAGGTATTATCTTCTGGTCGCACGTGTTGTGCCCAACTTCTTCATCTAACCGCGACTTCGTCCTACTGTTGGAATCGGTTACTCTTTATTGACTTTCAAACGGGTTGAAATAAACATTCTCTAAGTTCGGGTTCGAGCAATGCAAAGTTTGGCTGCAAACTGTTTTCAGCTTGACTTAGACAGAAATACGTTTAGGAGTCGAATATATCTCTGTTTATAAGATATCGTCCAATAATAAGTGTCAAAATCATTTTAGTGAAGAATTATAAGGAATCAGATATGGACTGAATATGTAATCTGCTGATGGACTTTGTTACAGCTCTCATATATCAATCTCCGCATTCCAAGAAATCGGGTCTACAAATTTTCTTTAAATTTTCATACAGTTGGTTGTTGTTGTTGTGTGGGGCTTAACGCCATTTTTCAGCACACGATAGGCTATACATGACGGCCAGTATTAATGGTGAAGGAAGAAACCGGGAAATCCACGGAAAGAACCACCGACCCACGAGAAGCTACTGGCAAGCTTTCTCACATATCCACATTTGCCGAATCTTAGACTCGAACCCACACAGAGGTGAGATGGCAGTGATTCGTAAAGGAGAGCGCTTTAGACAACTCGGCCTTTCGGGTCCCCTTCCTACAGTTTGAAGAGAACATTAACTAGATATTGTCCAAGACGCATTGAAATCAATATATTCTAGTTAAGGGTTCAATAATTACAAACTTTTCAATCGATTTAAATGGTTCATCTTTTTCATACCCGGTGCTCGAAGGCTGTCCCTTTTCCCACTGATTCCTCTCGATGAGCTTCGCCAGGACTTATTTCGTGACTCGACACTATCCCCTAGATATAAAATGTCAGAAAAAGGTCCATGTTAAAACTCGTTAAAGAGGATACGTATTGACCCACATGTATAAGTAAGATATAATCTTCTTGCGGCATGTGTTGTACTCTTTATATAGAACACTCTTATTTCTCTAACTGGGTTAGAACAACACCAAGAGGCCAATGAATGCCCTGAAGGACTTTTAATCTTCAATAAGAAAGTTATAACCAAGTGCTTATTGAATAAAGAATGAATAGCCAACTGGATGTTAATAAGGAATAAATAACCAAATATATGTAGAAATAGTTGAATCGGTAATAAGTAATAGGTTACTAATTCCTTATTCAATCGGTAACTGGTTACTTATTCCTTATTCAATCGGTAATTGGTTACTTGTTCCTTATTCAATCGGTAACTAGTTGCTTCAGTCGGAAATAAGGAATAAGTAATCAACTTGAAGTCAATGTCAAACTAAGGATATGACCACTACTCCTGCTGATAAAAATATTAACGGTAGCTACTACTCCTGTTTAGTCATAATAGCGGTATTGCCACTACTCGTGTATATAGGCATACCAAGGCTACAGCCACTACTCGTGTATATAGGCATACCAAGGATACAGCTACTACTCATGTATATAGGCATACCAAGGATACAGTCACTACTCATGTATATAGGCATGTATATAGGCATACCAAGGATACAACCAATACTCGTGTATATAGGCATACCAAGGATACAGCCACTACTCATGTATATAGGCACACCAAGGATACAGCCACTACTCATGTATACAGGCATACCAAGGATACAGCAACTACTCATGTATATAGGCATACCAAGGATACAGCAGCTATTATGTATATAGGCGTACCAAGGATACAGCCGCTATTCTTGTACAGAGGGTTACCAAAGGAACAGCCTCTACTAATGTACATTGTAATACTAAGGGCAAAGCCACTAGTCTACAAGAGAATATATGTGTCACCATCTATTCCGGCTAACTGCTTTAGCTTCATAAGCTTTATACCTATGATTGCACAACAGTGACTGTATGGTGGTCGTCACCAGCTACCATCAAATGCTATATGTCAAATTATAACATTACTATTTAGTATATACAAAAAGTTCATTTAGCCTCTCTATGTGGAATAGTTAAAATGGTTGAAGCGTCTGTGGATTTTCACAGTTACTTATGTAGTTATTTGATGTATGTCGCAAATAATAATAATAATAATAATAATAATAATAATAATAATAATAATAATAATAATAATAATAATAATAAAAATGATGATGATAATGATGATGATGATGATGATGATAATAATAATAATAATAATAATAATAATAATAATAATAATAATAATAATAATAATAATAATAATAATAATAATAATAATGATGATGATGATGATGATGATGATAATAATAATAATAATAATAATAATAATAATAATAATAATAATAATAATAATAATAATAATAATAATAATAAGTATGCACTAATACGTTAAGGTATATTTTTAATGACCATAATATTTGTTATAATTAAATCAAAATGTCGGAGTTTAAAACAGCAGATACACGTTTCAAGATCCCGTAGGAAATCAGAAACACGAAATGAGACTGAAAAATTACAACCAAGTACCAGAATATACCTAAAGCCATCCATGCAATAAATGGAACCATCATAAGACAACGACAAAAAACATAACATAAATGAATACCGGCAACAAGTAGGATTTGTATGATATGATCAATGATGTTTGGTCGTATTTGAAGAAAACTATCAGAAAAAAAAACACCATTAACTTGAATGTCTATCAAGCCAATTAAACTTCTCAGACATGAATCAACCTACTCAATAAGACGGTAAAGTTGAGGACTGATATCTGTAATTGAATGACATACCTATTATCACAATAGAAAGAGCTAGATAGATAATGACATTCAACATTTGTTTGACATTTTTCACATTTGGACAGGAAATAAACTCAAAATAAATGGGGTGGGGGTGAGTATTTGATAAGGTTGTATTCAAATGTGTTACTATACGATGGGTATAAATCAAAAAACTAGTGTCTAAAACCTTAAGACATACAAATGCAAAACGTATCGTTTTCACATATAAAATTGATACAATTTAATTTAACAGACATATAATACAACTTTAGGCAGGAAAATTTTTAAAGACGAAGGTCAGAACCATTTCCATTTAACAGACAATTATTAATGTCTGGTTCATGCAATTTAATTGTCAAATGCAAAAAAATACATATCTATGCTCATTGTTTTCAACATTCACTGACTTATCAGTTATGAACAAAGACATTTGCCCATACAGATACATACAAAATATCTTTGAAAAGCTAAAAAGAAGCGGCCTGGCCGCTAAGAAAAACGTTATATTAAAGTGTAAGTGATCATTCTAAATAACTATTATTGGTATATATATGATGCCATGAAAGATTCTAACCTGAATTTTACTAAATGACACGGCAGGTCGGGGGTTCGAATTCCGGCCGAGTTTTATCAAAGATTTATAATATTGGTACTAACAGCTGCCTTGCTAGGCGCTCAGGATTTAGAGGTTAGTGTTAGGACTGTTTGGCCTGGTATTAGGATAAAGTGAATGGGTGGGACATGATGATACATGTATGTTTGCATGATGCCTCAGATCTAGACATCACTATAAACTGCCACAATGCAGACATCGTAGAGATATGACTGAAATTTTTTTAGGCTACGTTAAAAATTCAAAAATACTCGCAGAAATATCTGTAAGGATAGATACAAATGAGACCATGCTCATTATTACTGAACTCCTAGATTAGAGCATGATGGCGCTTTACATATAATAGTCATTATTAAATCAGAGCTTCGATATTGTATGATATATTCCTGGTGATTCCGACTGGATAAAGAGGTGGAATAAATATGATGTCGCATGGATATCCCCCACCCAACAAAATATAAAAGATAGGGTAATGTGACGGTGAGTATAAATGTCAACTTCCGAGTTATGTATTATGCACTTCAATTCCACAAAAAATTACGAATGTGAGATGTCCAAAAACTGTACATGGTCAAAAACTAATGGACAAATTAGAAGAATAGAAGAAATGATTGAAATACCAATTACCTAGAATCATCCTTGTATTTAAGAGTGCATTTGCAGATTACATAACAATTGCTATAATGCTTCACAAAACACCTACATAACCGCTTCACATAATACCTACGTAACCGCTTCACATAATACCTACATAACCGCTTCACATAACACCCACATAACCGCTTCACATCACACCTACATAACCGCTCCTGAAACTACCACTTAGATTCAAAAGTCTACATGTTTTCATTAATTTTGGTGTTAACTGTGTAATTCAAGCACTTAGTGCAATAGTTTTTTGTACTGTCTCAGTTCTGAATGCACGTTTTGTGCTTTGTTGCATGCTTCGCTTTGTCAGTTATAAACTTATAACCAAATAATTCCAATCTTTTCTCATTCATGTAATGCTTATCTCTAATTCGTGATTTGTACCTATACTATTGCTATATATATATATATATATATATATATATATATATATATATATATATATATATATATATATATATATATATATATTTAATTAATTTGCATTACTTTTTCTCCATTATCGTTATATATTTTGGTATTTTGGACTTGACCATGTCCAATTTCAAATTTATTGTGTTTCTGCCAAGAGACATTAATGGGTTTTTTTTTGGTAAACAAATAATACATAGCTAATATATTTATAAGAGTGTTGTGTCACGAGGTGGTAGGATGAGAGATCCCCACCTCATATGGTTTGTGGTTACCGTTACTTAGTAGATCGTCGACCACAGTTTTATTGCCTGAACCGAGTAAACAGCAAAATAAAAAACAAACATGTAATTAGGGTATGGAATAAGATAGATCTGAGATTAGGAATTGTATAACAAAATGAAATCAAAAATATGCCAGTTGAATGATTCGCGTTCTCTTGGAAATTAGTTACAAAATGTATGCGAAATTCAATCAACTAATCGAACTCAAATAGCCGGCATGTCAGCATCACGATGGTGTTTTTGATCTTTTCAAAATCACTGTGTGTGATAGGTCTCTCTCTCTCTCTCTCTCTCTCTCTCTCTCTCTCTCTCTCTCTCTCTCTCTCTCTCTCTCTCTCTCTCTCTCTCTCTCTCTCTCTCTCTCTCTCTCTCTCTCTCTCTCTCTCTCTCTCTCTACGGGTCATCAAATTCTTGATTGCAAACTGCGTTCTCGTTCCATTTTGCAGTCAAGTACGGAGCTATTTTTCCCTCAAATACAAAAATAATACCTAACCTAAATAACTTTAACTACCAAAAATTATATCACTCCTATCGAAGTTAAAATAGTCATCTTTATTAATAACTATTCCGGAAAATATAATTTTTATGACACTTGTTTGAAATGGACCATGATTAACTAAATTTGTTTGGGGGTTTGTCTTAACTGTTGTCAGTTACAACCATTTACCTTGCGATAACATTGTACAATGTCTGTAAACCATTTACGAGCCAGTCCAAATTAAAATCCACTCATACTTCAAATAAGAGAGGTCAACCGTCGCAAGCTACCAAATGTATTGCAAGGTTAACCCATACGTTAATCTTAATGGTTGCGTGTCACGCTGATCACGACATAATGTGCTTCCGAAATTATTCTTCAAACTTTTGCCCCATTACATGTGTCCGAAATATTATGATGATTACCTCAGTCTGAGTCAGGCACATTATGTTTATCGTGGTTGTTTTTTTTTCTTTCTTATTTTAATAATAGATTGATCAGAATGGAAAATTCATTAAGTCATAGTATTTCCTAAAAATGCCAATTGTGGACTACGTCAAGTAGAAGGCTCTGTAATCTTGTTTATCTTGAAATTATTCATTCATGCTGTAAGATCTTGAAGCAAAATTTTATCTATATTTTTGCGTTCAGTATTTAACTTATGTGAAATTATTTATTTAATTTATTTTTCACTAAAAAAAAGTGCTCTTTAATGATATTCTTGAATTGAGACATTAATTTGGAATTATAGTGAATTCAAACAAGGACATATGGGATTATATTACTGTGATTAATCAAAGACTGCTGTCACTTCACGACAGCACAGGCACGTCAACATCTTCAGCGTTGGATATTTTTTCGAACACCATTGGAATTTAATTAGAATCTTATTCATTAGAACTGATGAAAAAACTTTGATGATACTATGTTGGAATTAATTCGAATCACTCGGAGTTCTTTTTAAATTTTTATTCTAAGGCAATAAATTTTTTGTTGAAGCTTATGTTTCTAGTCGTTCTACCACGGCTTTCAAGTGAACCTTGTTGTAATATTCAGGAAGTATAACATTTTTGATTGCTATAAAATGAAATCGGATATGCCTAGATTTAGAGGGTTCAAAAGTTTTTCTTAAAGACCACTATGATCTGGAAAAAATATATTGCAATCAAATCTGAAAGGAAAGAAGCATATATGTTGATTTGGGAACAGCGGAAACTTTTATTCCACAGATACTAAGAATGGCGTATTTATTTCACATACGTGTTCAACAGCATCATATTATAGCGTACAGTGTATATTTGTAATTATGGAAAAAGAGATTATGTAATATTATATCTATGTGTGTGTGTGCATGCGTGCATGCGTGCGTGAGTGTGTGTGATTACACTGAGCTTATTATTTTTAGAAATTTTGTGTATGAAACAAGTATACGTTAATAATGTTATGTGCAGAGCCTGTGGTCACATTAACAATGCCAATGTTATTACATACACAAAATTCCACGAAGGCGGGGGGGGGGCGCTGTTAGCAAAGGTAATCTAGATGGTTATGCCTTGAAACTAGTGATTTAGAATCCAAATCTTAGCAATTCTTTGTGTCAAAACTTTATTTCAAGAAAATGAATTCCCATATTTTACGAAAATAATACGATGATAATATTGATAATGATTATGATGATGATTTCCACAATTAGAGCTTACATACAAAAAAACAACAATATTTTATATGTGTATAGTCTGAAAATTCAACGAGTCTAACTCTTAGACATTCAATTTCCCTTATATCTTTTATTTCTTATGCTTTTTTTATTAATTGTTAATCTAACCATTCGTAGACACTCGTACAAGTAAACACACACAAATTCCTTATAATCTGGAAAACAAATCAGCAAAGATATGAAATTAACATGTAGCAAGGGAACTTGTGCCAAGTAAACTAAACAGGATCTATCCATGGAGATGAAGTGCAAGCCGATCAGATATTTTAACTCGTAAGACTGCACGCAACGACCTATTAGCAAACTTCGTGACGCAAATTCAAAATGCTATCAGTCAAGACCAACTATCTATACATAGACAACACAAGATATATCTGTCTGTCTTCTCTGTATGTATATATCTGTCTGTCTGTCTGTCTGTATGTATGTATTTATGTATGTATGTATGTATGTATGTATGTATGTATGTATGTATGTATGTATGTATGTATGTATGTATGTATGTATGTATGTATGTATGTAATGTAATGTATGTATGTATGTATGTATGTATGTATGTATGTATGTATGTATGTATGTATGTATGTATGTATGTATGTATGTATGTATGTATGTATGTATGTATGTATGTATGTATGTATGTATGTATGTATGTATGTATGTATGTATGTATGTATGTATGTATGTATGTAATCATTATATATATATATATATATATATATATATATATATATATATATATATATATATATATATATATATATATATATAGATATGATAAAAGTAAAGTTCCAAAATATATAAAGGAAGAACAAAAAGACCCAACCAAACCAACAACAACAACAACAACAAACGGGTTGGAAAGATACGCTATTCGAAATAAATGTAAACATAGGTACTACAAAATAAATTATAAAAGGTATTCATGTTAAAATTTCATAAATGTGTATAAAATAATCTACAACGGTAAAGAGAAACTAATTCTTACAAACATGGACTCTAAATGTATTACGTAAACCACATTATATAAAAAAAGTTCAAGGTCCAAATGTTTCCTTAAGCATTGAAAAAAATTTTTTTCATACCATGGATTTTGGCACGCTCGACAGTAATATGTTCCACTGTTATTGTACATTAATTAATACATCAATTGCACAATAATTATCACATCAGAAGCATGTTCAGGATTTGGGGTAGGGTGGGGGTGGGGTGGGTTGGTATGCACGAGTCATGTATGTGTGTCCTAGCCGCTTCAGACACATTACCTTACTTACTCCACCATTTGTTCTAGATGAGCAATGCCACTCTGCAATGATGTTACGAAGATTGCCTGTGTAGCTTTCATTCAAAATGTTTTGCTAAGTATATAGATCGTACCGATTTGTATAATATATGTATTTGTTTAATATTTTGAAAGAAGAAAAACAAAAACAAAACAAAAGGTGTAACTGAAGAGAAAGAACAGTAATGAAAGTCAAAACACCATGGTCCCAACAAGACTGGCGTGCTTATGTTTCTTTTTTCTTTTCTTTTTTTTAACCCTTTTTCATAAATAGGTTGTTTTTGAAGAAAGGATTAAAAAATGACGAAAGAAATTAAAAATATTGAACTGGAAATCTCCAAGAAAAGAAGAGTCTGGAGATTCAGGCAGGTAAAAATGCAGTCAAGTTTAGTCAATTGTCCTTTCGTGCCTCATCTTTCATTAATTACCCAAGAGAGAGCTCAATTTGATAATGTTTGAAAGCTATACTAAATTTTATGTTTTAGTTATAAAGATATTTCGAAATTCTTGCGCACAAGAATGTTTGCAGGCAATAGTGCATAGCTTTTTTACCGCATGAAATTAGTTGTATTATACAAAATACACACGTATATGACTACACGTACTATGCGAAATGTTTCTCTTGGCGATGCAGGTAAATCCACGGCACTAAAAATTCAGTTAAGCTCAAGAATGATTAAAAACTTTAAATAAATGAATAAATAAATAAATAAATAAATAAATAAATAAATAAATAAATAAGCTAATAATGGCATGTTCGAGACGTAATAATATTTTTCTCTTCGTTTTTTTTGGGAAAGTTTTCATCGGCAGTTTCAAAATATATTTGATACTATATGGAGAGTTGGAGCATTGAATAAAATGCTTCTTTCTGAAGTGTCATAAAATAAATTTCAGTGTAATCAAAAATATATTAAATACTTTTCCTTACCTATAAACACATCTACTGAACATGAAAAGGTAGTCCTTAGGGACCTAATCAAGAGATGTGAACTTCAGAGTACAGGTCAAAACGGGGAAGCGAAAATGTTAGTTTTATAGGTACATTAATTTTACTTGTTGCTGCTGTTTATTATTATTATTATTATTATTATTATTATTATTATTATTATTATTATTATTATTATTATTATTATTATTATTATTATTATTATTATCATTATTATTATTATTATTATTATTATTATTATTATTATTATTATTATTATTATTATTATTATTATTATTATTATTATTATCATCATCATCATTTATTATTATTATTATTATTTTTTATTATTATTGATGTTGTTGTTGTTAGTAGTAGTAGTAGTAGTTAGTAGTATTAGTAGTATCGTATAAATCTTATTATTGCTGAGCCATAATAAAGAGCTGGTCGGGCAGCGTCTTACACACTTTGGTAAGCAATAATTTCACAGTGATGTCAATGTTCAGAAGATACGCGTTAAATGACGACATTATGAACTACTTTGTAAACAAATGATGTACACTCATGTAGTAGGCGCTTTACGTTTTGGATAATTAAATTTGTTTCTACATAAAAGCAGCTGTTTCGTGAACTGCCACATACCAACTGCTTTGCAATATTCTGCGTTAACTTTTTTGATACATTGTTTCGGATTTAGGCTGGCAATAGGTGCAAGACAGGTCATACAATTGATGGAGTCCCTACAAATAACATGTAAGTGACAAGGTATAAACGTCTCTTCTTTAACTGGTAAAAAGACAGTTTTTACATCCTGAATTTCCCCAAAAAAGTAATTTTTTAGCTCTGCAAATCCGAATTACACGAGCCTTGTCATGAGTTCCAAAGCTTGATTACCCACTTTGAAATTGTACTGTAATTTCGACTACATTCCAAGCGCAATAACGTCCTCCTTACTGCACTCATAATGAAGCGAATAGTATATTCCATAGAGTCTTTATGATAATTACAATTAAAAGTTTTCATAATTTCCCCCACATTCTGATTCCAAACATTCAACGACAGAACAGAAACACAATTGGAGATAAGTCATGCCGATGCTCTCTAGCTACAAAAATCAGATGTTACTTTATGTAATATTGATACAGATAAATCCAGTCCATAATCACGAAATCTAGTAGAATGGACACAAACTCCAATTTATATTAATTCAAAGCCAAATGGAAAAGTTGCAGCAATGTTCATTCATTCACAATTTGACTTGATAGATTACGATGATGCTGATGAGGCAACGTTGTTGAATTTTCTTCACAAAAGTCCTGAACATGGGAGTGATCTAGAACACTCAAAGTTAAAAAAAAAATTGAAGCCAATACAAGAATTATTTTCCTATATTCCGTTAAAGCTCATGACGCAGGAGAGACGTTCGTTGACCGTCAAGAGAATAATCGCCGTGTGATAGACAAGGGCGTGATGCGTGTAATCCACATTCTACGTTTGATTAAACATCCGAAATTGTATAAGAATGAACAACGGGAAAGTGCATTCCATTTTTAATAATTATGCGGCAAACGGACAAGGAGACCTCCGTCATGTGTGGACAAAAATTTTATTATCGTTAAACCTTACTAATACAAGGTACAGCCGTATCGGTGTATTGGGTTAAGGGATCAAACAAGCAATGGTGGACCGATAACTGCTTAGAAAATTCAAAAGTTGTCTCACAACGCGAAAACTGTCGTCGCGGTCGTGGTGGTACTGGAAGAAAAGTTGGCCCTGCTTAACCCGTGATTGACACATATCTCGAAACTGCTGATCAAACCGAATCAATTTCCCACACACATAGTCTTTTTCTTCAAACCGGATCGCGGTGATTGGTATCAAATCGATACACCATTCTTTCTTCTTGGATCAGAATGGTCATATACAATTTGGGTCCGCTCAAACACGACCTGATTTTGTTGAGGACTTTTTTTGTAGACTAAAATCTCCAGCCAGGCACTATTATTTGTTTAGGCTTCCAATTTGGGTTCTATCCGTTTGAACATCGTTTGTAAAGCTAATCCTCATCCAGCTCAATTCAGTATAAACCGATCGGCTGTAACGCCCGTGAACACGGTTTCCGCTTAAATCGCCTCGATCGACACCACTGTCGTGATTGTCAAAATCCATTTATAATATCTATATTTGTGCTTGTACACATAGACTTTACGGTGGTATTTTCAGAAATACTGCGACCCGGATTAGAGGGTTCCATTCCATTCGTTCCATAATCGGACTCCACATGATGATTGGAGAAGGTAAAAGAGGCTCAGTAATCAGCAGAAAAGTCAGACAAAACAGAAACTGATATTCCCCAATTGTTACCGGTGTTTCCAATGAGTATGAGTATATGCCCAGTGTTTACGACGTTGCTCTTATCCACATTCATTATTGGCCACTGGTTTAGCTCTGGACGACAAAATAATATTTCCTGTGATGGCTTCTCCCATAATGGACAACTTGGTCTCTTCAAATGATTTTAATTGTGAATACGAGATCGCCTGGGTATCGTCCGCCATAGGACATGCAGTAGGTAGTCCGTATAGTTATGGCCTTTCAGCGACGCATGTCTGAATAACCTGAATTGTAATCGTTTACTATCTTCAGCCATTTAATGATTTTGAGAGTCTCAACAGCCGTCCGAATGACAATTGTTGTGTACTTTCTACTGGCATTTTTATAAATCCTGATGGAACGGTCCATTGTGACAAAATAATAGATCATTGTTGCTTTTGGATTAAGCCCGGTAAACACACCGGCACATCTTGAATTTTGTGAGGTGGTGCCAGAAGCTGTTTAGGACACGATTACCCCGATAGTAAACTATCACAGATAGATTTTTATTCTCTTGAAACCATCCCACCGGTTTTATTGAATTTATTGGACTGTACCACCTCGAGATCTTCAGTGGAAATTGCGGAAGAATGCACGAGAGCCTGTGCGACAGGTGGAAAAGAACGTATAAAAATCCTGTTGTCCAGGTTGAGGTTTCCAGTCAGCATACATCCAGTTTTACTCTACATAATCTAAACATGTGCGACCTCCGCGGGGCATTAGCGACATATGACTCATATCCACGAAATCCAACCGATGGAGAAACTGGATCCGGACAAAGATAAATCGTGTTTGACTGCATCAAAATCGACCACGATAAAAAATGAAACTTCGAGAGTCTTTTTCCTGTCGCGTAATAAATACTTCAACTGCATTTACTTGACACAATTAAATTAAAACGGGCCAAAATATATCCACGTAATATGCGATATGTTGTCCTGTTTTCCGGGATGGACAACCGAGACATCGATGTCATAGCGCGTGGCTACTGTAGTGGCATCAGAGCAAAAGAATTCAAGGACTGTTACACAGAAGTGACGTCTGGCTCTAAACACGATTTCATGAAAATTCATGGCGATGCGAAAACGGTTCCTGATCGATACCGTAAAGGCTTCGAGGAATTTTTATATACATGGCAATGTCAACAATTTCTATAGTTGCACACAGCTAAAGCAGTCCTTCCGAAGCTAAAGTTAAAATTCTTTGAGAAGCATATATCTGTCGTTTGAGAAAATCATCTCCACATTTCAGCACGAAGTTCTGAAATTTTTTTTCTTTGTTTGTTACGTTGCAGGATATAAACAAGAAAGTGTTTATACGGACATTTAAGCGAGATGTCGCTCAGAAATTATTCAAGCTTATGTTAACCAAGCTGAACGAATACCGGACGACTCAAACTTGAGGATACGCTCACAACGACGCAGCGTGATCAGCCAAACGCGTTGAATTACTTAGTAAAGCAAGCTGCCTCACCTGAAGAAGATGAGGCTGCGTTGTTTACCAAAGATGAGGCCCGACAGCAGAAAGAAAGAAGTCGTGAGACAAAGTTAGAATGAGAAGAGGAAAGAATTATAATTATTGCAATAGGAGATGGTTAAAAGACTTCGTGAATGAAAAGCACTTATCGTGCTGAACTTTTTGCGTCCAGATCAAAACCTCAAGGAGGAATACTACAGCGTGCTGTTTAGGCGCTATATTTTGGGCAAAGTGAATAATAGCTAGGGCAAAGGGACTGCCAATCTGTCAGATTGTTCGAGGAAAGAGTAAATGAACGGCATGCTCAACCAGTTAAATAAATTAAACAGCGATCTGAGCGAAATCCAGAGAAAGAGAGAACAATCGGATAAATCCGGTGCACAACGCCCCTACCCTACTACTAAAATCAAGCTGCAGCTGGTGTGTTTTCTCACTATAATAATCGCTCCGTTGTACAGCTGCAATGTCGCCATCGCCGTCTCGCGCCAGTGACACATGCAACACCGGACACGGGCATGATATACTACCAACGTCCAGCCAAGATTGATCCCTTCTAAACAAGCGAGTAATGAAAATTTTTAATGGTCTGTTTGGCCAAACCCTTATCACTCACGACCAGTACCAAATCTTGTACCAAAATTTAATTGGTCAACATCAATCCATTGACTAAAATTCAATCCATTTGTTGAAAACCAATCCAGCAGTCATGGAAACGCTATAAAATAAAATTCGCGACGATACCACTCTGTCCTTTGAATTTGACCATACTGTGCAATCCTCTTCTGTAACGTGATCAGAATTGGTCGTATGAGATTGATTTGATTTCAGCCGAGATCTGGAACAGCTTTTTAACACCAGCAATTAAGTCTTTGTGTGTCATATCGCAAAATATGTTCTGAAAAAATATCACGATTTTCTCTGGCAGTTATAGCATCACCGGCATAGTTGTATAAATTTCCAGGTTGATGTCCGCCAATAAAGACATTACCTAGAGAATCAACATCGAGCCGAATTATTCCACACTTCCAAGATTGACGATTAGTGGAAATTTTCAGGAGCGGTCTAAAGTGAATAATTCGATCGGTTCAGTACATGGTTTTAAAGAATCCATTCATTTTTGACACCAATGGAGTGTACGAGGAAGGCAAATCGATTCATATCACTGACTTTAAACGTTCGCTCAATAATTGCTGGATCACCCAAGGGTCATTATCGTCTGTCGGTTCGGTCTCAAGCGTCATTTATTATATATCAGGGGTCCTGACGAAAATCCGGCCTAATCCGTTCATTTGTTATCCAATCATGATCACGTGCACGATTTCGGAAATTGCCATGTGTGATTTTACAGCCCCTACTGTTTTGCGACACAGTCGATTCAAAGACGATTACGTCTTTGACGTCTTGCACCAGAGATGCAGGTAATACGTGATTCTTTCGTTGTTGTTATGTATAAAGTATCTAATTTATGAATTCAATAAGTCTCTTTTATAAGTCTATTATATAAAATTATATAATTTTCTTTTAAATTGTGAAATTGTATATCTTTTATAACACTATAATTGTATGTAACTGTTTGTATCTATTTTTTTTTTATTATTTTACTGATTCAGGTTTCATTAGAGACTCGTGTATTTTTTAGATCCTGTCATATATATAATTGTTGTGATTCTGCATTGCTTTTTTATGACGTTACGTAATGATATAATAGTTATTTTAGCCTGTAAAGACGTCATCCGTTTATTTCAAAACATTTTGTGCCTGAAGAAACATGTATTATATGCGAAACTAGTTGCACGGAATTATCGGCGTTTGTGTTGTTTTTTTTTAAAATCCCAATTATATATATATATATATATATATATATATATATATATATATATATATATATATATATATATATATATATATATATATATATATATATCAGGTGGGTGCCCAATTTACAATCAACAGACAAAACCCATATTTAATAAAGGATACACACCCAAATGGACAGAGGAAGTATTTGTGGTAGATGAAATTCAGAAGACGGACGCCGTCATTCACATACATGCTTAAAGATGTGGCAGGAGAGCCTATTGATGGTTATTTCAGGGTTATTTCTACTAACAGGAATTACAAAAAGACAGTCATGACGTGTTTAAAATCGAAAAGTCATTTCGACTAAAGGCAAAATTCTCTCGTAAAATGGTCTGATTACTTGGACAATTTCAACTGGTGTATCCCGACGGCAAGGTTAATGACATTGCAGCAAAACTAATTTTACCGTACTCCGTTGACACGTTGTTGACACGTTTTTGCCAGAGGCGGGACGACAATTTGCAACAAGTTTGGGAAGTCCCATCGCCTCAGTAATATGTTTGAACAAGTAATGAAATTTAATATATATTTATCAGATCTTTATTCGCTATCTCCACAATCTCATCAAAACCTTTCAGTACAGACGCTGGTGTTTCCTGCAACGCTAGCGTCTGATCCATTTAATAATAATAATAATAATAATAATAATAATAATAATAATAATAATAATAATAATAATAATAATAGTAAACAATAAAAGAAACAGTGTATATAGGGGCCTACACAATAGCGTTCACAAGGTGGTTTAAGGCTTCTGAGGGTTTTAAGAACAATTTGTATGCGTAGACAAGTCCGTGTCGATCAATAAAATTACTGCAGACGTGACTGAATCCAATTTTGTTACGCGGCAGCGTGTTTTTATAATTTGGAAGACATCGACGTCAAATCGTTGTACAAGAAGATAGCACAAAACGTGGAAAAGCTTCGGCGTAACGGTTCTGACAGGAAGCTCGTCGGCGTGACTATACTCATCGTCCTCGTCAACACGTTCGAATATAATCCGTTCAGGGCAAGTTCGTGGTCACCAATGCCCAACAAAATAGCCAACAGCCAGTGTTACATCAGCTTTAAAAAAATAATGATAACAAGCGTTTCATGTGGGTGGTGTTATCCACTCATTATCCTGCGGCGAGAACCCCAAACCGAGTCCACCTCCTTTCGCAATACCAAAAGCACGCTAGATTTAACTGGAGTTTTGTTTCAAAGATAAAAAAAAATTGATTATCAAAACAACATCGATATTAATTTATTTGGGTTTAGCGTGAGGGTGTAACCGCTGAAACTGACATATTTCGATTGACCAGATCCATCGATCTACTGTTAGTCAATACAGTGGGCCGTACCGTCGACGGTCACTATTGTTGGTTGAAAACTTTCTCCAATATCAGGAGCGGAAGTAAACGCAATCGAGGACAAGTACCAGGACATGTTCGTGGGCACGCGCTTATTTGACTACTCAGACTATACCAAATATAGTCCGTTTACGATGATTCTGACAAAAAGGTCATTGGAAAGTTCTTGGGCGAAATGAACTCGGTACCCATTGTGGAAATTGTCAAATTTCGCACGAAAATGTATTCAATAAAATTAACTGGCGGTGAAGAGAAAAATTAACTCCTCTAAAGGTATCAAGAAAAATATCGTTAAGAAATTTCTCATGCAAGATCGTTATATGGAGGCGCTTGGCGGAATCAAACTATTCAAGCAATATGTACTCCATCAAATCGATTTGTCATGATTTAATTACATACTCGATCAACAAGGTAGGATTTAACCTGTTACGATGATAAAGTTAGGTTGTGGATAACGGTATTATAACTCTTGCATATGGTCGTAAAGATACTAGACAACATGGTCGAGACAATGTACTTAAAGAGCTTGTCTTGATGCAAAATAGGCTAGATGGGGTGGGGGAGACCGCTTTGTTTTTTACTATTCAGGGCAAAACTGATTCACGCTTTTTTTTACCGACTAAAATAGGGGCTAACTAACTGACAAAAGGAACCTTATTCAAAAATGTCAAAACAAACCTGTTGCAACTTGTTCGGACCCACCTTTTACATACTATTCGTATTTTATACAACTGGGTCAACGATGTATTTAAATGAGAAGAAACAAAATGAATAATATTTAAAGAATATTTATAATCAGTTAAAGAGAGCTTGAGATTCCGATAACCTGGTTGGTATTCAGTCAATAAGTTTAGCTCATCCAAGTAGCACATGCAGATACCGTATTATGAGAGAGAGAGAGAGAGAGAGAGAGAGAGAGAGAGAGAGAGAGAGAGAGAGAGAGAGAGAGAGAGAGAGAGAGAGAGAGAGAGAGAGAGAGAGAGAGTATTCCGTTGATTAATTTTTTTCCAGTTAAAATAGTACAAGGCTTCAGTG